>JASGXE010006175.1:0-20648 GCA_030068105.1 Sinentomon sp. SZTP_YWyxl
GTCTCAACATACATGATGGCGAAAGCTGTTCCACAGCGTCCAGGGAATGTATAAACAAAAGAGGAGCGGACGTGGTGGCGAACTTGGTCTTTTTCACCTGTCTACACCTGCAGACAGGTCTCAACATACATGATGGCGAAAGCTGTTCCACTGCGTTCAAGGCATGTAAACAAAAGAGGAAGCGGACGTTGGTGGCGAACTTGGTCTTCATCACCTGTCTACACCTGCAGACAGATCTCAACATACATGATGGCGATAGCTGTTCCTCAGCGTCCAAGGCATGTATAAACAAAAGATGAGCGGACGTGGTGACGAACTTGGTCTTCTCCACGTGTCTACACCTGCAGACAGGTCTCAGCATACATGATGGCGAAAGCTGTTCCACTGCGTTCAAGGCATGTAAACAAAAGAGGAAGCGGACGTTGGTGGCGAACTTGGTCTTATCACCTGTCTACACCTGCAGACAGATCTCAACATACATGATGGCGATAGCTGTTCCTCAGCGTCCAAGGCATGTATAAACAAAAGATGAGCGGACGTGGTGACGAACTTGGTCTTCTCCACGTGTCTACACCTGCAGACAGGTCTCAGATACATGATGGCGAAAGCTGTTCCACTGCGTTAAGGCATGTAAAAAAAGAGGAAGCGGACGTTGGTGGCGAACTTGGTCTTCTCACCTGTCTACACCTGCAGCAGGTCTCAACTACATGATGGCGAAAGCTGTTCCACAGCGTCCAGGGCATGTTAAACAAAGAGGAGCGGACGTTGGTGGCGAACTTGGTTTCTTCACCTGTCTACCTGCAGACAGGTCTCAACATACATGATGGCGAAAGCTGTTCCCTGCGTCCAAGGCATGTAAAAAAAGAGGAAGCGGACGTTGGTGGCGAACTTGGTCTTTTTCACCTGTCTACACCTGCAGACAGATCTCAACATACATGATGGCGATAGCTGTTCCTCAGCGTCCAAGGCATGTATAAACAAAAGATGAGCGGACGTGGTGACGAACTTGGTCTTTTTCACCTGTCTACACCTGCAGACAGGTCTCAACATACATGATGGCGAAAGCTGTTCCACTGCGTCCAAGGCATGTATAAACAAAAGAGGAAGCGGACGTTGGTGGCGAACTTGGTCTTCTTCACCTGTCTACACCTGCAGACAGATCTCAACATACATGATGGCGATAGCTGTTCCTCAGCGTCCAAGGCATGTATAAACAAAAGATGAGCGGACGTGGTGACGAACTTGGTCTTTTTCACCTGTCTACACCTGCAGACAGGTCTCAACCTATATGATGGCGAAAGCTGTTCCACTGCGGGTGGGTTGCACTAGTCGGAGGTAACTTACCTCGAGAGTATGGCTTACCCTGGAGTAGTTACCTCTGAGAAGTAAAATCCGGTTGCTGTTCGAAAAGTTACACCCAGGGGCAGTTACCTCTGGACTTGCACCCAGGTGTAGCTACTCCCAGCTTTTGTGGTGGAGTCAGCCTGTGGGATGTGGGAAGTCTCTTTAAATTTTTCATTGCAGGGATAGCCTTTTAAATCGAGGTGTGTCAAGCTGGCACAACCTTCTCAATTTTAACTTGAAATGACTATACAAAAGAGTTTTCCAAGATGGTTCCACGTATAAAGTGGTGTCAATGGATGAGTGAGCATGTCAAACTTGTACCTCGTTTGAAATGTGCTGTTTTTTATGAAATGGCTTCCATGGGCCCGCATTCAATGTGGTTCCTACCATGTAAATGGGCTCTCAAAACGATAGCAGTTCCAAACGACATGTCTACCATCGTCCTCTAACTTGGTCTACTCCACATGCAACAGGCCCTATTAAACTATAATCCTTAAAACTGCTAAGCATTCTGCGTATGAAATTGTGCTGCTTCCAAAACCGCCGCTTGGATGTGTAGCATCATGACAAAAGGGTTTGGGGCACTTTCGCCGAAAGGAATTTCGCAACACGAAACTCGCCGAAAGGAATTTTGCAACCTGTTTTTTGCAACCGTGAATTTCGAAAACCGGTGAAGAGGATCGATGAGCGTAGTTCCAAAATATTTTCCAGTCCCCAAAAAATTGCCGATATTTTTAAGACCTCCGACTCTCCACCCGGCACCCCGCGCAAAAGCCGTCAGCTTACCCCTGCCAAAGCGCCTTAAAGGGGAAGTGGAGTCTCTCTCCTCTCGAAAGCATTGTTCAGATTGGGCAATTTTAGTAGCTGCGGATTTTTTCGGAACTACTGCTTCGCGTGGCGCCACTGCTGTTTCCAGCTTCAACTCATCCGATTCTCGGGGCATCCAGACAGGACAAGAAGCGAGACACCTGTGTGGCTGTGTGGGATGTCGTTTGTTTTCTGGATGCTGTTGTGATTTGGATCTCGAAGCCATCGTTTGTCTGTTCTTGTTTTGTTGACAACGTCGATCGCTGCCGTCCGTGGAGCATATTTTTATTGTGTTGTTCTTCCAAAATGCCGACGTGTTTTGTGCCAAACTGCAGGACAGGATATCGCGGAAATGCATTGAAGATGCGTTTTTTTGCGCCCCCAACTGAACCGGCGTTGCTGGAAAAATGGGGAAGGTCGATTCCAAGGTCCGACAGAAAGCTGAAAGCATCTTCCAGAGTTTGTGAAGCAAATTTTAGCGAAGAGGACATTGTGAAGACAGACCACTTCGTCATAGATGGAGCACCGGTCGTCCTTCCCAGAATCAACTGAAACTTGACGAATGGCGCAATGCCACATGTTTTCCCAAATTGCCCAAAATACCTCGCAACAAATCGAAAAGAGAGAAAAGTTTCCATCCGACGTGCAGCAAAACCCAATGCGAAGTCTCAAAATCCAGCGACGGCGGCTCCAACCTCCGCCTCATCGGTGCCAAAAACCGCATCAACGGCTCCAAATTCCAAAGAGGGATTCTCCAAACCAGCCCTTCCCATAGCGAAAACTCTCCCCAAACAACGGGTGATCTGGATATTCTGGAAATCCCAAGCTTCAATTTTTGGACCAGTCGGAGGTCTCAAGTTCAGCCAACGACTGTTCTGAGAGCAGTACGCAGAGATATGATAACTTGTGATCACCAATCTAAAAATGAAGAGATGATACATGCGATGTGGATGATTAAACATGCGCAAGATTAAACGTTTGTGGGATATGCTGGGATTTTCTCGCAGAAAATTTGCTGCAGGCAAAAATCAGTTGAAAATCCCAAACGTCTCTCGCAAAACTCTCAGTTGCGTTGAGCTTCGGGGCATAGGCTTGGATCTTTTACCCCGGAAGCAGCGTTTGGTGGTGCAAAATTTTTTAAAAAGGCTTCACAAAAAAACCAAAAGGTATGACAATGAGTTTCTTTTGGAATGCGTAGGTACTTTTCAGAATAAAATCTCGCAAAGGCTTCGTGCATTGTGCTAATCATGACCTCTTGCCGCTGCCCACCACATCTCATCCGTGGTCTGAAATGCTGGTTGGTATCCCTTTTGTTGGAAGAAGGAGGAGCCACCGCTCAGACAAACTTGCGAGATAGGTGGCCAAGTCCCTCGTCTCCATCGGATGGGACGTTAAACAGGAGGTCCTATGTGCAACATCACACTGCACACGTTAAAGAACATCTTTAACACCTAGCTCCAGGTCCAAGACAGAGGCTTGGCAGGTTTCACTGCAGAGAAGCCACACACCAAAAGACACTCGTCTCCGCTCTGCAGAGAATGCTCTCTTCGGAGAATCCTGCGGGTTGGCACATGCCGTAAAACTGATCCGTACCGTTTCTGCTGAATGCGGAGCAGAGTTGGGCAACGATTAGGTATGGGGCATTGTTCTCCTTGTGAGCCCAAGTCGTGCAACAAGGTTCATGCCGAGCCACCGGCTGTCTGCTCAGGATGGCAAACGAAGAAGATTTCAACCCGGACCGAGCATGCCCAATTATTGATCCCTCACGCGAATTCTTTCAACTGGTTCTTCAATTGGAAAAGGTTGTTCATGAAAAACTCCAGGACCAAGCCAGCTTTGTAGGGAAATATCTTCAAGGATTGTATGGATGCACTCGGCAATTTATCAATCTATAAGGGAGTTGCATGCTGCCAGTAGGATGCCCATGAAACACTCCCTAAAAGCTTGTTCTTCTCTACATTAGATGCCGATTTTTCCGTCGAATGAGGGAAATTTCTCGAGATCTGAATGCCCGAAAGATGGCCAAACAAGCAAGGAAGATGTCAAAAATCGGCAGCTCATGACTGGCATCCATTGGATACCTCAATAACAAAGAGATAGGCACTGCTGCTTGGCAGATTTTGCCCCAAATCACCTTTGTCTGACCAATGCCAAAGCACCAACCCGTTGCCGCTGCGTTGCGAATGGCCCACATTTTGAAGCCGAAATCTGCACCAGCGCCAGTATGCGGCGGATTTTGGAACTACACGCGAGCGAGCGAAATTTTACCGAGAGACTCCACTTCCCCTTTAAGGCGCTTTGCCCCTGCCCTCAAACCCTTCCTTTTGGAAATGTCTGGCTCAGTTTGCACCTCCTTTTTGGACCAGTAGTTTTTGATATTCTGTACTGATATCAGTCCATCTGCAAACGGCGGCAGCCACGGGTCGTTGAAATAAACGAAATTTCGTGAGCCACTTTGCACACATGTCCAGACTTTTCCAACACCGCACCGAGTACCAACTCATGTCAGCCTATTGTCGCTAAACCCTGCAGACTGCAGAACTGCTCAAGCCATGAGTGGGTGATGCATGGGTATTTGTGGCCGTCAACCCTTTGCCCGCCTTTAATTTATTTTTACGCCTAAATGCTGTCATCGGTTCACCAGTCGGACACAATCACACAAAGGCTTCTCCATACAAACAACCGCAAATCATTCATGGATGTTTCGTCCATGAATCCGTCGTCATGAAAGTGTCGTCCTCCGCCAAATCTTCCGCGATCAGTAAATAGAAGAACGAGCCAGAAATGAGAGCACTCAGAGAATTCCACAAACTCTTGCCAACACATCAATCTCTCGTGTGCATCTCACTGTGCAGAGGCAGCGCTTGCTTGTATCAAAGAAACAGTTGTAAATTTCCTTTCGGCGAAAGTACCGGTTGCGAACGCGTCCGTTGCGAAAAAAGCAGTTGCAAGTTTCTCCGTTGTGAAAAAACCAGTTGCGAGTTTCCTCGTTGCAAAAAAACCAGTTGCGAATTTCCTTTCGGCGAAAGTACCAGTTGCGAAAGTGTCCGTTGCGAAAAAAGCAGTTGCAAGTCTCTCAGTTGTGAAAAAACCATTTGCGAATTTCCTTGTTGCAAAAAAACTAGTTGCAAATTTCCTTTCGGCGATAGTTCCAGTTGTGAGTGTGCCTATTGCCAAAAAAACCATTTGCACGTTTGTTCGTTGTCAAAAAACCAGTTGCGAGTTTCCTCTCGGCGAATTTCCTTTCGGCTAGAGTGGTTTTGCGAAATTGCTTTCGGCAAAAAGTAGTTTACCGACAAAAGAGCACCGCGGTATGGGGCACCACACTTGAAAATGCATTGCAAAAAACAAAATTTTCAAATACGGACGTACAACAGCAGACCAAAACAGTGCCACGTTCGAAAAGTGATCACGTTCCGGCCACAGAACCATTTTGCTGGCAAGCAAGAGGATGTCCTGATGTGGGGATTGGATATTTTTTGTTTTCGAAGTAAAAAATAAAACCCCTAAAATATACACCCTGTAATTTTCGAACAAGTGTGTAAAAACATTCTTCTTTCTTTGTTGGCCCTCGTGCCAGATTTCTATTCCTGAAATCGTCTCGATTTAGAAGATTTTTTTTTTTTTTTTTTTTTTTTTTCTGTTGGCCATAATTATATTTTCAGGCCATTTTATTTCATTTTTTGCATGTTTTTTTTAGGTTTGCAAAACACAATGCAAATTAATTTTAACAATTGAGGCAAGTGCATCTCATCAATTTCGACACAGTGCAATTCGATGGTGACAAAAAAATTTTGGGTTAATTTCAACACATTGCAATATTTGTTGTCGAGAGATGAAAAACCAACCTTGCAATAATCCAGATATCGAGAATCACATCCGAAAAACCATCAGTGCAGACCATTGAAATGTCCAGAGTGGTCCGGAATCCGGATGCAGAAAATTGGAGTCACGAGTAATCCATCGATGCAGTAATGAGCATTTTGTCAATGACAAGACACATAAATCAATCAATAATGCATTGTTGCACGGAATATTCCTAAGTGGAAATGTGATCCAGATATTGGATCATTGCAAGGAAGGGTAAGAAAAGAAAAGAACACATAATCAAGAATAGAATGAGATTCACAGCAACATAAAATAGGTACTGGGATAAAGTATAAGAGTCAAATGACTCTCTTGAGTTTTGACATTGTAATGAAATGCATGGGGTGAAACAATCACCAGGGCATGCTGACCCAGTTTTCCTGAGACCTGGGGCAGCATCCATCTATCGTTCTTGTTAGCGGTGCCAAGATTGGCTTTAAAATGTCGTAAAATTATGAGAGAAATCCGATGACAAGGACAACAGTTGGATGAGGGGAGGGTCAGGCAGCAAAGATTTGTCGACTGGTTTTTCCTAGATATGGACGTATGAAGAAAGACTCAGTTGACTTTCAATTATGTGTTTCTTAAGTTTATATTTGAAAAGTTTGAGGGAAGGAATTTCTCTTACTGGTAATGGGATTGAATTCCAGGCTTTGATGCCAAAATATCGAAGGGAAAATTTACCATATTGTGTGTGGATTTTACTCAACTGTAGGACTTCATTAGAACTGGATCGGGTAGGAGCTCTGACTTCAGGCTCTATAAATGGGAGGAAATTGTACTCACGTAGCCTATGGGTTGCTTTGTACACCAACACACATGCTTGAAAAATTGTGATCTGATAGACTGTCAGGATCTCCAATTCACAATATTTGTGTATAACAGGGTCGCAAAAGTCAAGAGAAGTGATAATTCGTAAGGCCCTGTTCTGCATTTTGAAAAGGGGTAGTAGGGTGCTGTTGTAGGTAGAGCAAATTTGGAATGAGCAAATAAATTTCTAAAGAACTTGAATGGCGTTTTATGAAAACAAATTGCTTACCTCCGACTTTACTCCTGCCCCAAGCCGGGAGTAGAAGTCGAAGGTAAATATTTCACTTTTTCAAAAATATTTACTCCAGAGTAAGGCTACTCTCAACTACAGCAACCGAAATTTACTTCTGGCTGCTTACCTTCGACTTTACACTCGGGAGTAGCCTACTTTACCACCGACTAGAGCAACCCACCCTGCGTCCAAGGCATGTATAAACAAAAGAGGAAGCGGACGTTGTGGCGAACTTGGTCTTCTTCACCTGTCTACACCTGCAGACAGGTCTCAACCTATTTGATGGCGAAAGTTCTTCCACTGTGTCCAAGGCATGTATAAACAAAAGAGGAAGCGGACGTTGTGGCGAACTTGGTCTTCTTCACCTGTCTACACCTGCAGACAGGTCTCAACATAGGCTACATGATGTCGAAAGCTGTTCCACTGCGTCCAAGGCATGTAAACAAAAGAGGAAGCGGACGTTGGCATAGCGAACTTGGTCTTCTTCACCTGTCTACACATGCAGACAGGTCTCAACATACATGATGGCGAACGCTGTTCCACTGCGTCCAAGGCATGTAAACAAAAGAGGAAGCGGACGTTGGTGGCGAACTTGGTCTTCTTCACCTGTCTACACCTGCAGACAGGTCCCAACATACATGATGTCGAAAGCTGTTCCACTGCGTCCAAGGCATGTATAAACAAAAGAGGAAGCGGACGTTGGTACAGCGAACTTGGTCTTCTTCACCTGTCTACACCTGCAGACAGGTCTCAACCTACATCATGGCGAAAGCTGTGTTCCGCTGCGTCCAAGGCATGTAGTACCTAAACAAAAGAGGAAGCGGACGTTGGTGGGGTGGAAGTAAAAAAAAATTGTGGAATGAACATGGATCTGGATGCCCAGAGACAGAAACTGCGCATTGAATCAAAAGACGTCGCAAGGTAGCGGAGCAGCAGAAATGATATTGCGGTGGTTGTTTTCGTTTTTTGAGACCACCAAAATTGGTCAGTTTTGCTGCCCTTTGAAAGGCGGACAGAATAAACAATCAATCGTACATTTTGAAATGACAGATTCCACAGTGAGTGGGGAGGGAAAAGCACTATTAAAATGAAGTGAAAGAAAATAATTAGGACACATGCAAAATATTCTTCATACTTGTTCCAAAGCAGGCCGGCGCAGCAACACCGCGATAAACAAATATAAAAAAATGCCCCATTCTGTTTCATCGGCAACTGTTCGATTCCCAAAATTGTCCACTGGGGGTAAATGGATAAAAAGAAAAAGACAGAGACAGGGTTTTAAAATTCACCAGATGTGTTTCTCAAAGAAATCTTGGAAAATATCCTCGAATTTTTGTGTTGTAAAATTTTTGTAAAATTACCTCGTTCAGATTTTATATGCCATCAAAGGCCCCAAAATTCCGCGTCAACTAACTTTGACACATTTTCCTCATGTCTGATTGTTTTGAGGCCTTTAAGGGCCCGCAAAATCGGATCGAAGCAATTTTTCGAAAAGGTGGCACTCTACGTTTGTCTATCTGTATTGCCATGTCATCTTTAACTTTCTGTCTATATTGGGTTCCTGTGTCCTGGGGTTTCTGTGTCTGTCTATTGGTTTCATGGGGCCTTTGAGGTCCCATGAAACCTGAAGGAGGCAATTTTTCACAAAACGTCTCTTACCCCATGGACCATATTGGGGTCCTTTTGCAGCCAATAATTATTGCCTGGAATACGATTTTGTTTTAGCACCCATTTTGTTGTTTGTATCTCGGTGTCAGGAATACCACCCTGTAGACTTACCCTGTATAATAAATTGGTGAAATAATAGCAATAGCAGTTACAATAAAAGATCAATGCGTTGCTCATTTTTCTCGTAAACTCACACTCATAAACTCATATACTCATATGCACTCATAAACTCATATACTCATAAACTCATATATGTATACCTAATGCTGGAAGGCACAATCTTTATAGGTGCCTATCTTCCAATTTTTTTTTCCTGCGAAAGAGTTGGCTATAGTATCCGGCGGAAAGACTCTAAAGATTAACTTGAAAACCTATAAAAAATACCTACCGATTGATTTTCGCAGGAACGCCAAAATCCATGCTCTCAATATGCGGATTTTGTTTTCGCCAGTCTACTCTTTTTTTTCCTACCTACCATTTCCTGATTGAAAACAAAGTAAAATGCCGCGTTGTCAGACTCAGGCTAAAAATAAGTCAAAGTTTGTTTTGTGACTGGAAATTTCCTTCTGAGGCACACAGTGGCAACTCCAGCCTCCCGAGAAGGAGGTCCATTACGTTTAGGCGCGACGCCGACATCAGGGTCTAGGCCGTGTCCCAGCGGGGTTCCAAAGGACGCGAGTCCTTGGGAGGCGGTCTGGGAGACGATGCTCCCCATAGAAGTCAAAAATAACTTTTAAGTTTGAAGATCCATTCGGAACAAAATTGGGTAACAGTTCGGAACACCTGACTACATTGAACTGAACGAGTTATCATCATTGCTCTGTGATATACTTAAGGCTAACCTAACCTAACCTGACCTAACCCAACCTAACCTATCCCAACACATCTCTCCTAACCTATCCTATCCTACCTACATCGTATCTTCCTATCCCGTTTTGGCCACTTCAGCGTGTGTGAAAACTCATCCAGTTCAGCTTTTTTCGGATGTCGGCATGTATTCCGAACTGCAACCCAAAATTGTGGTTCAACCATGAAGACTTGGCGAAAAAGGATATTTCCCGGGAACCCTATTTTTTAACCCTTTTCAGCGGTCGCCCCCTGCTCCTGTAGCGTCCGCCACTGGAGCGTGGATAGAACAAACGAGGAGCTCAATTTCTCTGAAAAATGTTATTTCTTTTATCGGGATTCTTCATCTTGGCTGAGCCTCCTTGCGCGACTTTCACTCGTCTGAACACTATTTCTAATCAGCTTTAAAGCACGAATGCATTATTTCGCTGAGGGAAGGCATGGCGTTCCAAACTGCATTTGGTGTCAGACATGGTAAAGCAGCCAACATTCACTCCAGCCAGTGACACAAATAAATCATTGCTTTGGTTTTGTTGTTTATTCCTTATTGTTTATTCTTCAAATCTGCGCGACTGGAGGTGGCAGAAGAGCAAAATGTTGATAAAGTAACAAAAAGTCAATAAAAGGAAACAGGCGACGAGCAAAAATTCCGGATCGAATTTCAATTAAAATCAAGCAATTCAAAATTAGAATTAGGGATTGAACAGGAAAGCTCTCATGGCAACATCCCAGAACTCTGAATGCATTTGTAGATGATGGAAGAGTCTTCGAGGGTATTCCAATCGCGAAGAGTGCGCCGGAGAAATACAGCGTTTCCCAAAAGTCACTTGACAATCCCTGCTATTTGCTAGTTTTCAATCTTCTCTAGTGGGGCTATTTCTACAGATTTCAGGTTCCAGATTGCGCAGGCTGCCTGCTGCAGGTGTTATCCATTTGAATTGGAACAAACTCCTCTCCAAGCTTTCAGAGTTGCTTCAAAACTGCAATGCGCATTTCTAGGGTTGTCAAGTGACTTTTGGTAAACGCTGTTATTTGCGTGAGTGCGATATGCACTTAAAGAACTGGTGGGCTGGGTAAAACAAGCACCGTTGCCAGTGTTCCTCTGAACGGACTTGCGCACAACATCTGAAACAATTTGCCGAAGAAGTTCCAAACGATGACACTGCCGACGTTGCTGCAGGCTTGGTGGCCGATGCCTTCCAGTGGTGCGTCACGCATGTTTTTGGTCGAAAAGTTCAGTTGTTGCTCTGGCAGCTCAGCGTTGAGCTCTTTCAAGGCATGAATTTCACCACCGAAGCAAGGATCCCAAAGAGCACAGGCGTATTCAAGAATTGGGATAGCCAGCTTTAGAAGCCTTCAACTTGACAGCGATTTAGCATATCTTATAGGTCACGGATCACGAAGCCAAGTGACCTGCAACCGTGAGCAATTGTGTGCAAAGCAACTTTTTCACTGAAAACGTTGCTTAACGATAGTTGCTGATGGTAAATTTGTTCGAATCACAGGAAGATAGAGGTACTTCCACAGAGTCTTAAAAATGTTGGGAAAATATCGGCGTTCAGTATCGTTGACGTTTGTCGAGCGATGGTCGCAAAGTAATTGTAATTGCAATTCGAATCACACTACAAACTGTGCTGGTGAAATGTCAATATCTAAAAACAAAAAACAAAAGGTTAAAATGCAACTGAAAGCGACAATGTGTAACAGAAAGAGAAAAAGGCGTATTAGGACACGGGAAGATAAAGAACTGGGTGGCAGAGTGTTCCAATCCCGGGAGGTCCGCGGAAGGAAGCCGTCTAAATGCGGCGAGAAGGAGCATGGGAAATGAACATGGCGATGATGTTGAGTGCGCATGGGTGAAGAATTGAGCAAGATAAATGTTGAGGGGAGACTTAGCTGCAGACGTCTGCGAAGGACTTGATGAAAGTGATGGCAAATTTAAGGTTCACAACATTTCTGACACACTTGTTCTGTCAAAATTTTGCAGAATAATGCGAGCTGCACGACGTTGCATTCTATCTAACTGGACGATGCAGGAAGCCTGGTACGGGGATCCCAGACTTCACATGCGTATTCAGGGAATGGTAAAACAAGTGTGCGATAGGCTCTCAGATAGGATTCGCATGATGCATGCTAAATTGTGTTGCTCACAAAGGCGAGCACACCGCGTGCCTTCCGTTTGCCTTCAGTGAGGACACCAGAATACATTGGCTGAAACAATGACACCAAGATATGTCGCAAAATCATCCCGGGCAAAGTCCCTGCCTCCCAGTTAGCGTACAGGCAATGTTAGACGTCATATCTGGCCCTTGAGAAGTTAATCAAATGAGACTTGGAAGGGACGGATAAAAACCCCACTGGTGGCACCAATCTGTTACTTTATCGAGATCAGCCTGCAGCCTGGTAACATGTTGTGTCACAATCATGTACATGGTACATGTACCAGGTACATGTACAGATACATGTACAATGTACCATGTACATGTGCCAGGTACATGTACATCTACCTGGTACATGTTGTGTCACAATGTAGAGTATTAGGTCATCCGCATGGAGCCTGACAGTGGAGCATAGGGAGTTTAGAAGTTCATTGATGCAGATAGGGAAAGTAGAGGCCCGAGGGCGCTACCTTGTGGGACGCCAAACAATAGAGGATTGGATTTCTGACAAAGAGTATCCGTGACAGACACAAAAAATGAACGATCGAGCAAGTAGCTGCAGAGCAGGGTCACGAGGGAAAACATTGGTGACAGTGTCGCTGATCGGTTTCGAACGAAAGTCGCACTGGACTGCTGACTTGCTGGGAAAACATTTTCGTTCATGGCGTGCAGTATCGGCTGTTCGTTAGGGGAGCGAAAGTCGCCTTTTGTAGGAAAACATTAATTTGCGGTCAGTATAGATGATCGTTTGTAGAGCGAAAATCGCAAACTGGACGGGTACCTTGCGGTGAAACATTGGCTTTCACGGCGCAATGGGAGCTGTCTTGCTGAAAAATATTGGCGTTTATATCGTTCGTGGAGCGAAGGTCACAAACTGGGTGAATGCCATGCTGGGAAAACATAGATGTAGGTAAACGGCCAGCGGACAGACTGTTCGTTAATGGTGCGAAAGTCGTAAACTGGACGGATGCGAGCTTTACTGGAGAAATAGTGGCCTTCAGTGTCCTGATAGTTTGTGGAGCGAAAGTCGCAAATTAAACAGATGCGAAAAACGGATCGCATTATTTCATATTATAAGCCTGCTCCTTTTCTCTTCCACCTCTGTGCTTTCTCCTCCCCGTCGATGACAATGTCTTTATATCCAATCAATCTTGACACCCTTAGAACAAAATCTGTTTTTTTTTCCACATCATTTCCTTGACTTTGGTGACACATTATACGAAAAAAGAGTTTATTTTGGAGTTATCTGCAGTCTGCTGCGAGAAACCAATTTTGTCCCCACACCGTTGTCGTGGCAACTTGACTTTGATTGCGCATTGATGTAATTCGAATCCCAAACAGGACAAGATGCAACCATATGATGCAACGAATTGGAATTTAGCGGATTATTTTTCCGTGGAAAACAATCGACTCTATTGCACTCCTCCTTGAAGTGAAAAATAGCCAGTAGGTTTTATTGAATGTGTATATGTCTATTTTATCAAACCAACCATGGCGTGTGTCTTCAATCATTGGTTTTGGGGCCTTCAACATTGCCTGTTGGCCAGAGGGACGTGTAAACACATTGGTTTGGGGCCTTTGACATGCATGGCCGTATAACGATGAGAAAATGTAACTGTCGTGCTGTTAATGGCGACAGAACACGGTGTTTAATTAAGGTCGGGCATAATTGATAAGGAGTGTTCCTGATTGTCATACGAATCGAAATTAATCAGCGACGATATGTGCTTCGACCCCCCGTTTCCAAGATATTGCCCCCAGAGAATTCCGTTGCCATGACAACCGAAGTTTTTCGGGGTCATATCGGGGTAATGGAGGGTCAGAGGACATTTTGTCACTGGACCATTTATTTTCAGTTTGTTCCGAAGAACGCCTCAACTAAAATGGGAGTTCGACGAAATTGGGGTTCAGCCATATCGGTCCCCCAGGGACCCCGATGTGGACCCAATGGGGGCGGAGAAATTGTTCTCTTTTCAAGTATCGTTTTCTCGGATTAACTATATATTTTGTCATCTTTGAAACAAAACAACAAAACAGGCATTGAAGAAACAAATTTCTCAAATAGAGATTGCGATTGCACAGTCGCAGTCCAGGCTCCGAAAGTCTTTTTCTGGTGAAAAAAAGATGTCGGTAAATAATTGACGGTGACGGTGGATCGGGGGACAGGGACAGAACGGACTGAGGCAGAAGTGGACTGAGGCAGAAGTGGACTTAGGCAGAATTGGACAAAGGAGGGAGTTTTGGAGGGAGTTTTTGCATGGAGGTTGTAGCTTACACTTGTCTTAACTTAACCACCTACAACTTAACCTAACCTGACCTAGCCTAACCCGGAGAAATTAAAAAAATCAGCCTCCAAAAATGCAAAAATTCTGCCTCAGTCCACTTCTGCCTCAGTTCGTTCTGCCCCAGTCACCGGTCCCGTGACGGTGTGCAATTCACTTCGCACGCATTCCCTTGGAAAATCACTTACTTAAAGGTTAGTAAAAGTGATGCCCAACGATGAATGTTCAGAAGACAAAAAACTATTGAAGTGCAGGTTCATGGGGTCGAAGATGAAACTATTTGCGGACACCGCGAAACGATGGACCAGCAGCTGCGAATATTGTCACCTCCGATAAACGAGATGGATTGCTGAATGACTAAAACCCAGTTATCAGGCAATCACAGATGAGTTGTTACCAGGCAACCAGATATCAGGGAATCACAAATGAGTTGTTACCGTGGCAACGACGAGTCGTTGTGGTTTTGCAACCTTTCTGAGAAGTTGCGAGAGCTCGAAAGCTCCTAATGTACTTTTGGCTACAGCTCATTCCACTTGAAGATATGAGCTGAGAATGCTTCACACTCTTCCATTTAAATACACAGAAAAACTTTAATTTCTATGCCGAGAATGAAGTTTTCGACCGAGTTTTCATTGTTGAAAGAATTCTGAATTCACTCTGAGCAAACTTGGGATCATTCTTAGCTCATATCTTCAAGTGGAATGAGGAGTATGTTGGTTTGGACGGGTCGTTTAGATTGGCTACAGGTTGGTTTGAGAGATATATGGGTTGCTATATGTTCGTTAGGTTCGGATATGTTGGGTTTTGTTTAGGGTTTGGTTGGGTTAAGTTAGGTTCGTCTGCTTGAGTTGGGTTGCATGGCTAATTTTGGTTAAATTTCGTTCAATGCGCCTTGAGGCAAACTTGGAGCTTCCGAGCTCCAGACGCAAGTTCCTTTCTCAACTCCAATTTTCAGCATCAGCGCTTGCAAAGCCGCGGCTGTGCTCGGCAGACTCGACGCCTTGATTTCGATTTTCGACACCTGAAACCACTCTATAATTTTTCAACGGATATTAATTCTGCATAATCTCACGATTAGGTATCCCTGCTTTCCGTATAATATTCCTAAAAATGATGCTAATGACAAGTATATCTTTCGCACCAGTCGCTCTACCCATCATAGCCCTTCTCTTCTCTGCCGCCACAACTGAGTCTTCATACGACGGGCGTCAGGTGGCCTGTTCAGGGTAATTTCGAAGAGTAGGCTGACTGCTTCTCGGCCGTTTTCCTCGGATTGCAACTCACTCTCAGCTTTAACCAAGACTGCACTTTCCGAAGACATGATTCTTTTTCACTTTTTCCATTGTTTCCGTGAAGCAAAAATGATTCGCAAAATCACCACCAGAGGCGCTCTACTGGGACAAAAGAAGTGGCACGGATGCGCTGAAAGCATTGTTGCGATGCATTGTTGCGAAGCGTTGTGCATAGAAGTGAAATTTCGCAGCACATATCTATCCATTGAATTGGCAATTGAGTTGAATAATAAAATGATCTTTGACCTTGGATCTTCTGATATTGAGTTCCGCAGGTTCTTGAAAAGTGCATTGATGAGAGATTTCTTTAACTTTTCAGTTCCCAGGAACGAATGCTGCTAGGCTTTGTAATTTTTGGTTGGTGTCGTTGGTTTTTCCCTTTAATTTGTACAAACTAATATTTTGTCACATACGAGTACATGCATATTTCTTGTCGTGGATAGATGCGATGAACGAGAGAGATGAGAGCGAGAGAGTGGGAGGGAGAGGGAGATGAGAGCGAGAGTGAGAAAGAGAAAGTGAGTGAAGGGGAGTGAGAGTGAAGGGACAGAGCGGGAGAGTGAGAGTGCAGGGAGAGAGGGGGAAAGCGAGGAGAGAGGAGAACGAGTGTCAGATGAGAGAAGAGAGAGGGAGAGAGACACAGAGGGGAAGGGGAAGAGGGAGAGTGATGGAGAGAGCAAGAGTGAGACTGCGGGCGACAGTGAGAGAAAGAGGTAACGAAAGGGAGAGAGAGGGAGGGGGGAAAGAGCAAGGAATAGAGTGAGAGGGCGTGACAATGAGAGGAGAGAGAGCGATGCTCCTGGACAACCACTCCGTCTGAGACTGAACATGCACTTGCGTGTCCCAAGATTAATTTTCCGGCACCCTGCCTTCCTCTAGGTATCAACATCAATTCTCATCGTGGTTGCCATCCGAGAGTTCCTAGAACAAGCAGCAGTCACATCCGACATCTTTCATCCGAATTCAACGCTGCAGGACACGTTTTTTCTTTTCCGCTTCCTTCAGTATTTCCTCTTTCTTGTGGACGTTTTTTATCTTTCAAAGGGAAACCAAAGCAGGTAGAATTCTACCTTTGTGACTTACCGCACGTGTCTCTCTGGCGCCTTCTTGCTTTTCCAATATAATTGCGAACTCCACCGATCTGTTTCTCATCGGATATTTTGATGAATGCTAACACACAGCTCAAGTCAAGTCCACTGAATCTTTCAACCAGCTGGGTGGTTTTGTTGATAAGGTTTTGTTTTGGAAGCGTTTTTTGGTTTTGTTTTGCCAAAATCCCAACTTCGGTTGATGGTCCACCCAAACCAAATTGAGTAGGCGCATATCTTCAAAACCAAAATGGCTCCAATCGGAAACATTAGCGATGATCACTTCAGATGCGACTGCAGGTCCGAATTTCCGACCAACGTCTTTCGTCCATGCGAATAGGGATAGGTCTGTCCCAATTTGGCGTGCAAAGAAAGAACAAAGCCAACCCATCCAAACATGCCTAACCGAACCTGCCCTTGACTACACTCTAAATTTGAGGTTTCGGTATGGAACACCTTTTTTAACATGTGCTAAGATGGGAGTGTTCTTTTCGGAACATTGTTTGGAACACGTAGTGTGTTCTTGGAACACATTTTCCTGTCACAAATTTGGAACACATGGGCGATTTGGAATACACTACATGTGTTACAAATTTGTTACAGTAAAATGGCGTTCCAAGAACACACTTCCAGCGGAGAGATCATGACGGGGGTAACGCTAACTCCGAGCTGCGAGGTAAATTTTTGCCATCTGCTCCAATGTAATAAATTACCTCGCAGCTCGGAGTTATAGCGCTAACCCCGTCATGATCTCTCCGCCGTTCGTGTTCCAAACAGCGTTCAGATAAGAACACTCCCATCTGAGCCATGTTAAAAATATGTTCCATACCGAAACTTCAGGTTCAGAGCGTACATACACATGGTTACTGGTTGGATGGAAAAGTGCCCAAACCCCCCACAGCGAAATTAAGAGTCAGGAACGGTGAAAGCCACAGTTCACCTGCGCAAAAAGGATGGATCTCACCTTGCAGATATGCCACGGCATGGTGTTTACCTTATAGGCTATAGATGCCCTCGGAAGTGAAGTTAACTCGCTTCACCCTTAAACAGCTATGTTAAATCTGCCAATCGCAACGAAACATATACCTCTAGGATGAAATACTTTGGCAGATCATTGGTGCCCACGTGTGGCATTACGATTTCTGCATTATCGAACGGAGACTCGGACGGAAGCAATACGAAGGCTCCGAGTCGCCGCGTGCTCTTGCTGATGTCTCACAGCAATGAGTCACTCGTGATAAACACCTTATCTTGACGTGACCCTGTACGGTATTGACGCTGAGGAACTTTGGCCTTCTTTTGTCATTGAGAGTTCTTCGCTTTTGGTACCAACAATCAGTCGGAAAATGCGAGAGAGAGGGTGTTGTTCCAGGAAAGTCGAGCTTCCATCAAAAGTCTTCGATCATGGGAGTTTATTATTAACTCAGGCGCCATTTAGAATCAATGGCAGCACGCGCCGCAAAAAACATCATGGCGCTGGTGTGAGGCGTGAAGTTGCACCAAGCCCTGTTGAAATTAGATGGCCACTGCAATGACAAGTCCTTTGAAATATCGCCTATGTTCGAGGACTTTTGATAAGTCCGTATTTTTCAGGCGCAAAGTCAGGAGCCCCTAAGAAACAATCTGCTATGCAATGACGCTGGACTTTTGTGATGTGGATTGCATAAACTTTATATTTTTCAGGCGCATAGTCAGAAGCCCCTAAGAAACAACTCTGCTGGGCCATAACGCCAGAGTTTTATCATGAGGATTAGAAATGACCTTGATGAAATGTTCAAACTCGGACCAGAGGCCAGCATCTCCGCGGGGCCCATCAAAAGTACTGGAACATGGCCATATTTTGAAGGAAGCAGGCGATATGACCACGTCAACGAGTAAAAAACGAGGAGTCGCAAAATAAAAATAAAAAGCCTGCTTCCTTCATCAACAAAGCCGACCACTGCCTACAAACATTTAGGCGATATTTTAATGGACGTGTTATTGCAGGTGTCATCTAATTTCAAAAGGGCTTGGTGCAAGCTAACAAGCCCTGTTGACACCTCGCACGAGTGTCATGATGTTTTTGCTGCGCATGCTGCCATTGATTCTAAATGGCGCCTGTGTTAATAATGAACTCCCATGTTCGAAGACTTTTGATAAGGAGTGTATAGCGAAATATCGAATCATGCAACCGTGTTCCCTATCTGGAATTCAAACCTCGAGAGAAACTACCCAGAGAGGCGAATCTTCCTTTGCGACAGGGCCGACGACCGGAGCTCACTGAATTTCCTGAACGAGAGTCAGTTGTTTTCTCGACCCTTCAGCTAATAGAAGAGGTCTGGTCTCGATTTTGCCGTGTCAGTTGTAGCGTCTACAAGTTTATTCCATCAAAACCGGTTAAACGTTTTTCCCAGCATGGTTTAACAAACATCTTCATGAAGCAAAATCAACCTTTCGGAGCCAATTTCGGCGCCTAGAGCAATCTACACGAGCCAGAAACCACTTCAAAGCTTTCTATTGGCGTTATGATGGCCTCAAGGGTGCCGTTGCAGTCGTTAAGTTAGAAGCTATCCGACAATTTTGGAAATTTTCCAAATCAATGAAATGTGGAAAATGGCCAGTAAGCACGTCTCTGGAAAACCACTTTGACGTTATGGTTAAAGTCGAAAAGGTAAACATCCTTAATTTTTCGCTTCCGTTTTTATGTCCGAAAATGGATCCAATTCTAACTATTGCAGCAGCTGAGGCTCATCAGAGACCCGCTTCTTTACCAACGACGTGCATGACAAAATTTAGGTAAAACCATCAACTGATTACAAATGGGACTTTGTCATCGTTCCAAATCTACCCGGGGTCTAGATCCTTCTAGATCCCAGGAGGGTCTAGAAATTTGTTGTGACTGGTAGAAGTGAGTGATAAACTCCTGATCGAGATTTGACTGGGTATATTTCACTCAAAGTGTGGTCAGAAATTGAACAGGTCTTCAATGAAAAGACAACTTAACTTTTGATGATGATAATTGAACAGAGCTGAGACAACAGTGCCAACGGGAGCTGATAATATGTATCATCCTGATGTGGGATTATGAGCCCATGGTTATGATTGATGTTGGTCTGCTTTTGGTGTATGCCCGGAACTCCAATTAATGGAGAACCAAAACACGGAATCGGAACTGCACTGATGGAAATTGCAAAAAAATCTTCAAACCAAAAACATTGCTCACTGATGGCCAGCTCAGCGAGAGATACAATCACAAGCGAATTCAGCTCAGCGAACGACGAAAGCAGTTATGAGCCGATAACTACCTTTTCAAAGCACGGCAAAAATTATTGAATCTCAGCTGCTGGTTTAATCACCAGGTGAGATCTCCGGCGCTGCGTAATCGAGCGGCGGAGTTATTTTTGTTTAAATTTCAAACCAAATTTCCCATGCGGAGTCACAAATACCACTACAGGGTGTTGTGAACATCCGTGGGATGTTCTATCCCCCCGCCAAAAAGAAAAAAAAAACAGAATGAAAACTGTTTTTTTTTTTTTACAAAATAAATTTTTTTTCGACACCCTGTATGATTTTAATTTTGCCCCTGATTTTGTTATTAACAACTTCCCGCATTGCATATTTGTGAAGCCAAAAAGTGATATTCGAGGAGAACAAACAAGTGCAATATTTCCCATTATCAGCTTCCATTGTTACAAACTTGAAGGAGGAGAGAGTAGGAGATAAATGTGTCAAATTAGGAAAGAGGAACAAAAACTCAAAGACAATGTGACAATTTTTCACGCAAGCAAGTTTAGAAACAAAGAATAGAAAGTGAAATTTGTGGATATGAAATCCCTTTCAATGTAACAAAGTTTTATGACTGCAAGGAGCTTTCGGTGTAGAACGGAATTTGTGCGAAATGTATATATCACTCCAACAAGAACAATTTACGTGAACCAGAAAAAATAAGATCCATCAATCAAGAATGAAAATGCAAAGTCAACATGCAACAAAAGAACGACGCTAAACCAAATTCAATTTTCTGAAAAAAAAGGTTCCATCAAAAATCGAAATTTCTAAGGCAAAAAAAAATATAGTGGGCAGGAAACAGTCACGAAAATATCAATTTAGAAACAAACAACCGGTGTTACAGATTTGTTTTAGAAATGATGGCTACAATAATGAAAAATAATCAAATGAAAATCAAGCATTAAGTGATTCAAGTGAAAAAAAAATCCAAATTCAATGCAATCAAAAACTGAAATCAAGCACCGGTTCATTATCACTATGTACGC
>JASGXE010006176.1:0-21603 GCA_030068105.1 Sinentomon sp. SZTP_YWyxl
ATTTCAAGTGCATGGTCCCATGTTTTTTGGGGAGGCGGGTGCCCTCAGAAGTCATTGGAGAGACATTTTCGTCTCAGAATTGCTTCAGGCAGCATCCTGCAGGTTTGGCACACTACTTAACAGACACACTGTATGTAAAAATTGACCATTCAAATATTGACAAAACTTCATTGCTGCAGAAATTAAATATCCTCCAATTGTCCTGCTGGAAACCTGCTTGTCCTGCTGGTAATGGTTAAATAGGTTAGGTTATTGTTAAATTAGGTTATCTTAACCTAAACTAACCTCACCTAACCCTAACCTAACCCTTTCTTAGCCATTACCAGCAGGATAAGCGCGACAAGCAGGACAAGCAGGTTCAGCGTTTTAGTCACTTCCAATGTAACCTGCCGGGGAGGAGCTGCGACCGATAATAACCGGAAAACTCCCGTCGAAAAATCCCGATCGCTGATTGGCTGAGACAAAATGATCCATAACCAGAGCGCAACATCCTGCCTTTTCAAAAATGTCAATACCGGACGAAAATTTTTTTAAATTCTTTTCGTGCCAGCAAAAAAATGGTCAGTGCAACCTGCGATTTCGGCAGGTTTCGAAAACAAGCTCGCCGCCCGAAACGAAACCGAAAGTGAATTTCAAAATGGCCATCTTTGATTTCGGATTTTGTTTCATTCTTTCGGTTTCGACTTTTTCATCTCTTTTTGTTGTGCCCGAGTGGGCAACTGTTCTCCAGAGGTGGTCGTTTGTGATCTGGAAGTTCACCGGTGGAACTGATGACCACTCTATCGGTATCAGATTTACTCTGTTCTACAGGTTTTCATGCCATAAAGGCAATCATCAATTGTGAACAGCAGAGGTTCATCATATACCAGGGAAGGGAGGGGAAGGGATGGGAAGGAAACGCGACCGTCGGCTGCATTATCGAAAGGAGGGGTAAAGGGAAAAGGAGGGGAAAGGACCGCGAAGAGATCATCGGAATGTGGACGGGGCCTAGTCATATAGCAATCACTTCAGACACCCAAGCAGACACACGCACATACACAACCAGGCAAGATCCAACCTTGAGCAAACTCTAACACTCATTTCCTCATGCATACCCAATCACAATCTCAAAAAAATAAACTCTGTGGGCATTGAAGGCACCGGGCAAGGGAAAATAGATCGAAAATGGCCGTGGTTGCAACAAATCTTTTTTTGTTCATTTTGGCTTCAGCTGCTGTGTTTTTCACTTTTTGGAGCTTTTTGCGTTTTTTGCCTGCAGAGCCAGTCGTTTTATGATGTATCAGTATCAGATATACTCTGTTCTACAAGTTTTCATGCCATCAATTGGCAATCATCAATTGTGAACAGCAGAGGTTCATCATATACCAGGGAAGGGAGGGGAAGGGATGGGAAGGAAACGCGACCGTCGGCTGCATTATTGAAAGGGGGGATAAAGGAAAAAGGCGGGGAAAGGACCGCGAAGAGAGATCATCGGAATGTGGACGGGGCCTAGTCATATAGGTAGCAATCACTTCAGACACCGAAGCAGACACACATACATGCACAACCAGGCAAGATCCAAACTTGAGCAATCATAATAAATAACTAATAACTATGTTGGGGGCCACAGGCAATAAAAGCCATTGGACATACTTAGTAAACCCCGGTCAGGCATGCATCATTTTTTTGCCTCGGCAATTACCACGACAACAAACAAGTTATGTTCTCTCACCGAGGCAGCATGCATCTTTTCGGCCATCGAGGTGAACGGATGTAGGTTACACAAAAAGAAACGAAACGTGGGATGCAAGTGCAAACCATTGGTGCATGAAGTGAATTTTTAGTAACCCGTTGTGGGTGTTGTCGATGGCAATGTCAAAAAAGAAGAAACAAACAAATAACAACGAACCAGGTCAGGTATGTAATTCCACACCACAGACAGCATCGTCCACAAGGTCGGAGTTGATTTCAGCAGCAGGAAGATCATTGGATAACAAAAACAGGCCCAAAACGGTGCACAATAATTGACAGCTCACCATAAATTTAATGTTTCATCTAACACTCATCTCCTCATGCATACCCATTCACAATCTCAAAAAAAAAAAATACACAAAAGTGGAAAAATCATAATAAAATAGAACTTCCGAGCAGAAAGGGATGTAGGTGTGCAGGTAAAAAAAAACAAACAAAAAAGAAGCAAAGAAACAAAAAGAAAGAAAAGGAAAGAGAAAAGAAGCAGAAGAGGGGATCTGAGATTTTGAAAGAAATGTCACAATTTAGATTTAGCCAAGACAACTAATTCAAGAGAACACTGGCAGGTACCCGGAATGAAAGATAGGTAGGTACCTACGTCAAGATGCTCTTGGATGATAGAAAGAAGTTGCTGTGCTTTGCTTCCACCACAAACCAAGAGAGAAAACAAAAACTGAAACTCACTCTGCGGATCGATTTCGCTGTCTCATTGACAGCATCCTCAACGCAACTGACGCCGGTTCTCCGAGTTGGCGTCGTCAACTCGGAGAACCGGCGTCAGTTGCGTTGAGGATGCTGTCAATGAGACAGCGAAATCGATCCGCAGAGTGAGTTTCAGTTTTTGTTTTCTCTCTTGGTTTGTGGTGGAAGCAAAGCACAGCAACTTCTTTCTATCATCAAGATGCCTTCCACGAGCTTCAAACAAATTCATGCTCTTGGATGGTAGATAAAGCCAAAGTTTGAAGCACGATAAGGGATGAGAGAATAGGTACAAGAGGATTACATGGGTACCTGCCCTATCCAGTGCACTACAATGAGGGAAAGGTTCGCCTTGCGTCAGTCGCGCAGCGAGAGCGCCGTCCGGCAACTGCGGGTTAACAAGCGCAGGGAGTCACGGAAGCACCAGCGGTGTTCGCCAGCAGTACGCACACTCCCTCTTTCCAGCTGCGTGAAAAAGGTTTTGCACTGACCACGCAGTGGGGGGGGCGCAAACATGGCCGCCGTCTCCGGGCAGGTTCCTGGCTTAGGTCTGGGCATGGGTCTCCGACCCGTTCCCAGACCACAACTTTATCAACCCCATGCATTGCACCAGATCCGAACAGGGCCCACAGGATTACCTAGGTCAAAGTACAAGCAGGCAGGAAGTGACTAAAACGCTGAACCTGCTTGTCCTGCTTGTCCTGCTGGTAATGGCCAGGTTAGGTCAGGGTTAGGTGAGGTTGGTTTTGGTTAGGATAACCTAATCTAACAACAACCTAACCCATTTGACCAGTACCAGCAGGACAAGCAGGTATCCAGCAGGACAAGCAGGTTCAGCGTTTTAGCCACACCCCAAGCAGGCATATTTTGAGACAGAATTAGTGATTCAACAGAGTTGTGGGATAAACAATTCCAGTCTACAATAGTTCTTGGAATGAATGAATGTGGACCTTCACCGGCAGGACTGTAGCCGTTTTGTAGCTGAAAAAGTCGAAAATGGCCGTGTGGTAGGTAAATCTTATTTTCGTGCTGCGAGTCGCATCCAAACCTGCAGGTGCTGGTGAGGCAATTGTTAGAGGAACTCGCGATTGCAGCTGCCTACCTACTGTGTTCGCTTGAAGCTGACTCGCTTAAGCTGAATGCCCAACGAAGCTTCCACGAATGGCTAACTTTGCAAACTTTGGTCACCTTTTCTTTTGAAATGTGAATGAATGAAACTTTGGTATGTTGAGCACTTCTGCTGACCTGTGTTGTGTTGCGTGCATCTGCGTGTTGCGTGAATGCAGAAACACTGAAAAAAGACGACCAGTTGCATTGTCTACTTTTTTCTTTAAAAAATAGATACCTAACCTCAAAATTCCTCAGCCAGCCACACAGAGCTGATTAAAATGAGCTCCCAACATGTAGGGAGATTCTGTCCTGTAAAGTAGGTAGGTAGGTTGAAACTTGAAATATGCTCAGCACCATTGCACACACTGCCAATTTTGCTCTTCGCAATAATCCGCGCCTGCTTAAAATCTTTTTCATGTGCAGATTTTTGCTAATATCAACACATTCAATGTGCCCACCAACATTTTGGCTGGGAGGACATTTTGGCAAAACTTTCCACCACGGAAAGCAGAGCGGGCACAGACAGGCATGGTTACAAAATTCAGGTTGTGAAGAATTCGTGGTTCTCTTCTCTCATTGCAACAATACAATTTCTGGAACATACAAATATTTTTGCAGTTTTGATTTGGAGGTCAGGATTGAACAACTGATTTCAAGATTTGACAACCTGATGTTCAGAAAACATGATGCATTTGATGAGTTGCTTCATCGCCAGGATGTTTTTAAGTCAGATGTAACTCACCTGGAGGTCAGGAATAGTGCTTTTAGCGGGTTTACATTTTGCATTTTACACAAGGGCACTTAGGCATAGGTACCTACCTATTAATTTGTTTTTTACACAGGCTTGAAGTGGTGATGCTTCAAGATTCCCCCTCACTGAACCACATTACCCAGGTGCAAACAATGTTAAGGCCAGGTCTATAGTTTATTGTTGCTTGCAATGTGAATTCTGCAGTTGTTTGTTAGTTAACTGACAAAAAATTTGATTTTTTGTTCTCTAATATAAAATCGATTTTGTGGATTCATTTTGTACCTATCTAGGTTTGTATTTTGGAAAAACCTTTTGTTTCCATTTCTTTTTAATTCACCTTGGACTTAAATTGAAATGAGTTTTGTGGTTCAAAACTGATGCAGAGATACCTACCTAACCTACCCAGGCTACCTAGTGTGTTTTCGGTTGCCAGTGGAGCAGCCTCTGTTGGGTCTGTGACTTCGCGGAGCATGATAGTAGTTCTTCGCGTGTGCGACTTTCGCATTGACCAGTCAGATGTCATGGCCCATTCTCCATCCTGTAAGGTTTGCTTCCATTAGTTTATTTTCCACGCCGATCCACGTTTTTGAAATCGCAAAAAAAAACTGCTTCTCAACCCATCGATATAATGACTGAATGATCGTTTGTGTCCTGGGGATCAATCCACCGATTTTGATCCCAGTTTTGGAAAACGGGCGTTGTTGAAAAAATGATTTAAAAACAACATACCTATCGGAAGTTAAGTTTGAGCATGCCCAAAGATTTTTTTTTCTCTTTGGGCTTGAAGTAAATTTTAGCAGTTGCCCATATTTTATTAAGATTGATTAGACCTCTGGAATTCTTTCTTTCTGGTTCTTTAAAAATTATGCTGTTTTAGATGGAACTTGTGCCAGTGGAGTTGGAATACATTCGGATAAGGGATGAAAAGATTGAAAGAGAAAGGAAGTTAAAAGAAGAGCAGCGAGTTCATGTGGAAAGGGAGCGTGCTGCAAAACTTATCCAGGCAGTTTGGAGATTTTACAGCTGGAAGAAGCAACAGATTAGCAAGAAGAGACATCAGAGGAAAGTGGCAAGAGGAAGGAGGAAAGGGATGGGCAGTGAAATGGTCAACGCAACAACAAAAATGATGATGAAAATGCAGAAGAGGAGTTACATCAGATGATAACTGGACCTACTTTGGCCCGCTATCTTTTGAGGCCAGCAGATAGGAGAGGCTCTTGCAACCTCAGAGATTGGCCTAATTTCCCTGTTTTCACACCATCAATCTATATTTTCCCCCTTTTGTTGGTGGGCCTCTAAAGAACCCGTTCCACTGCCCAGCCAGTAGGTATGGGTTGTGATCAAGCTAAATGAAACTGACATTTTGAGAGTGCAGACATTTTCCAGTCAAGTGACAATACTGAATACAATGTTCTCTTCTGTATCTGGAGTAAAATGGTGTTGTTATTCATTCATGCCCAGTTCTTTCAAGCATGGTCAACTTCAACCAGTGGTTATCAACCAAGGGTTCACTCTTTGTTTTGTTCTATTGATTGTTAACAAGAGGTTATCTTCCTACAGATGTTAAAGTTAATGACTGTTAACGTTAGTTCCCTTTTCCAGTGATGGTCATATGTTGGATAGTTCCCTTTTCCAGGGATGGTCATATGTTAGGTAGGCGATTCTTATCTTTTTTTCTTATTATTAACCATGGTTGAAGCTAAACGCTCGACTTCGTACGTTAATATGGCATCGTAATATTTACAAAAAACCAGCTGCAATGGTCGTTTGTTTGCGAGAATGGGCAAACATTAATTGTGTGTACCTAAATCCAGTTCAAGTGCTTCCCAACCAAGATCACTCAAGAGTTTTCAAAGTTAGTGTTTGAATTGTCAGTTTTGTGGCAGAGTTAGCACCGCCTGTCAAAACTCACTCATTCATCATTGAAGAGGGAAGCACCAAAAAGAAAATGTTGAGACAAAAAAAAAATTCATCGGAAGTAGGGCAGGTGTCTGTCTGTGAAGGATAGGGGAAAGGTAGCTGGGATTGTTCTTTTTTTTCCACTTGATAGCCGTAGGTATGCCATCAGCTTGAATCGATTTTGCGGTTGGGGATGTGTAACATGCTTTTTATTCTGTCCTGATGGAGGCAGATAAATTTGTTATTTTTTGTTCTAAATTTATTTTATTTTCAAATGAGAAAACACCTAAATTTTCAGTTAGCAATGTTTATGGGAGACTGTTTGTTGGCCTGAATTTACTGTCCCAACCCAAAGCACAGAAGAATTTTTGAGGATTCCCTAACAAAGATCAGTGATTATTTTAGTGTGGGGTCCTGTTTTTTTTTTCTCGTGGACTTGAAATTAAGCAGTTTTTGTCCCACTACGTACCTACCTTTTTCATTTTGGCGATTCTTGTTTGTTTGTTTTTCATTTTTCAAATGCATCGATATTGATATTGTGTATGAAAACACAACCCACCATGAGAGTACCTATCAGATTTGTTAAGGAAAATGAAAATACAGACGAAAAGAGTGGAAAAACCAACCTCACGCTGTGTTGGCTGGCTGGCTGGCATGCATCATGTTGGCCTGCCAAAGGAGAGGTCTGTTTATCCACTCACTGCACAAATAACGTCAGTCTTTTTGGAAATCTGCAGGCCCCATGGTATGACATTCCTATTTTAGTTTTGTAATCTGCCCTTTCCCATTTCAGGGAGATGTAGTTTTTATCGTTACAGGCAAGAGGCATAGGTACCTACATATGGTGCTTTGTTAGATAGTTGGGCCAACCTACCCATCCAGTCGCCATGGTAGAGAAATCATGGTAGACTAGTCTAATCCTATTTTCCTGTCAAAATGATATCATCTCGTTTGGTTGTAAAAGGATTACCAAAAGGAGTAAGTTGCCTACCGTATTCGTTCATTGAGAGATATTTTTCATGTTGAAAAAATAAGTTCTGTTAAGTTTTGTTTTGTCGAAATTTTTCCACAAACTTCCTTGAAATTTCTTTTTTTACCATTTAGCATTTGCTCGTGTCTTACCTAGTTCGGCCATTGCATTCGTCTGAATCCAGAGTGCTTTTCCCCAGAGTTACGCACCTAGGGAAAAGCACCAAACCCCATGCACATGTATTCTGACCATTGATGTGATGCCAAGGGAGAAGAGTGCACATCGATTTTTCAATTTTTGATGTTTATTTTTCAGGAATTTGGATCAATGGTGGATAAGTGATCCCTGCGTATGCTCGTATCCCTGATATCTCTAGACTCTGGGTCCTTATTGCCAGGATAGGGGGAAGTGGACCGAATGTTGCTTGGGCAGAATGAATTTTGGGCCGAATGGACTTTAGTCCGAACGGCATCTGGTCCGAATGGGTTTTGGTCCGAATGGCTTTTGGTCCGAATTGACTTTAGATCGAATGAACTTTAGTCCGAACGACGTTTGCTCCGAATGGATTTTAGTCCGAATTGTTTTTGACTCGAGTGGTTTTTAGTTCGAACGGTTTTTAGTTCGAATGGTTTTTAGTTCGAATGATTATAAGTTCAAATGTTTTTTAGTCAGAATTGTTTTTAGTTCGAATGGTTTTTAGTTCGAATCTTTTTTGGTTCGAATTGCTTTTGGTTCGAATGTATTTTAGCCCGAACGAGTTTTGCACCGAATTGGTTTTAGTTCGAGTGGCGTTTGGATCGAATGTCGTTTGCATCGAATGTGAATAAGAACGAAAAATTTCCGAAAAGTCCGGCTTTTGCGCTGTGGTTGTTATGTTGGTTTAATCCTATACATCAGCTTTAACATCGCATAAAAGGGGTCGGGATATTTGTTGGGGATGACATTTAAACGCCAAAAATTGTCTAACTTATCGAAACACAACCTAACCTAACCTAACCTAACCCGTTCTATAACCTATACCCAGATAAACAAAGAAGAGAGGCGGTTGCAAGATGTGGAACTGTTCAGATTCAAAACAAACTATCTCCATCTGCGCAGTCTTGTGCGGAAAAATTCAGAATCTGCCAAAGTTTAACGTCAACAGCCGAGAAGAATGGACAGTGGGTCGAACTGAAGATTGTTCGAATGCCACTTGGACAGAAATCAAATTAGTTCGAATCGTATCTGGATCGAATGTGCATTAGACCGAACGTGCATTAGCATGAATGGCGATTAGTCCGAATGCGTTTCACTCCGAGTGGTTTTTAGATCGAATGACTATTAGATCGAATGATTTTTAGGTCGAATTGCATTTGGATAGAATCTCGTTTTGTCAGAATGTACTTTACTCCGAACGGCGAATAGACCGAATGCGCATTGGTCCGAACGGTTTTTAGATCGAATGGTTTTTAGATCGAATGGTTTTTAGATCGAAGTATTTTTAGTTCGAATGCATTTTAGTTCGAATGGTGATTGGATCGAATTTTCGGTCTAAAAACCATTCGATCTAAAGTACATTCTATCCAGGTACGTTCCCCCTATTGCCATACCAACCGAGTTGAGAATAAGTTTAGGCCAAGTCTCGCGAAAACTATTTTGGTGCTCGGAGCAAATTGACCCAAGGTATTTTTATTTTGCTGGAGGCAATCACTGAAAAGCTGGAGGCAAAACCACAGCCCAACTTTGTGCTACATTGCCCAGTTTTCGTCGATCGAAATCGATATTCCGAAATGATAAAAAATCGGAAGTCGGGTCAAAATTGAGAATGTAATTTTCGAATGCGCCATGGCAATCTGCATGGTGCATTCAAAATCATAAATTCGTGACATCACCCTAATCTGATGAAAATTCAAGTGCAACACTGGCAAAATTCAAGCACAACAAAAAATTTGCGTGGGAACCGTCGTCGTCTGTTCGATCAGGGTATAAAAATTGCGTAGGCCCTACTGCAAGAAAACATGCTCGAGGCGTTTTGCTCTGGCTTAGTCAAGAACTTGAGGCAATCGCCAAAGAGCTCGATGCAATGCCTCTGATTTTAGCGAGGCTCGGTATAGGCCAAAGAAAAATGTACCTTCGATGTGTCATTCCATTGAAAGCCTTTGTCATAATGTTTTTACCTGTATGATATTTTCCTTCAGAGAGATAAGGGACATGTTACTGTGCATCCGATCTGCCTCATATCACAATGTTGTTGTGGCAATTTTGGGTGATGATAATAAGCTTTAAATATCTACCCAGATTTAAATACTCTTCAGGAAAGTAGGAAAATGTTACGTGAATTTGGTTCAGGATTGGGCTTATTTCCCTGGATGTGTGATGGTGGCCCGGTGGCCACCCTTTTTTCAGTCGAACATGGTTGGAGAGATGCTCATCAAATTTTGAGGATGATAGGCATTGACCGTTCTATTGGCAGGCCTTTCAAAGTCTAAAGGTGAATTAAGTCTAAGGTGAAACTGTTTCATAAATGAACAGGGGCTGGCCCTGTTCAAAGGTGGTGAGACTGAAAAAAATCCTAAAAAGATAGGTAGAGACTGTTAAAATGAGAAGCTCAGGCTACATCAGATTTATTGTAGATGGCCCCAGTTTCTTTGTTTTGTTAATGACTGATTGTGCTCGTGTGCTGTTTGTCTTTTGGTGTGGCCGAAAAGTGAAGAATGGACCTTGGCATCAAACGTGCCTGCCTGTTATGAAAGAAACATCATGTGTTCCACTATCCTATTAATTTTGTTGCGTTTATTTTATTCCAGATCACTGAAGATAGACTCAGAGAACATTTCTCTAAGCAGGGTGCTGTCACTGATGTTCAGTTGAAGTATACGCCTGACGGTCGGTTCCGACACTTTGCTTTCATTGGTTTTTCAAATCAAGATCAGGCATCCAGGGCAAAGGAATACTTCAATGGATCCTACATTGGTGCAGCAAAGATCATCGTTGAAATCTGCTTAAATTTGGGTTTGTTTTGTTCATTGTTTAGGTACCTACCTATCCTTTTTTCTGCTTACCTGCCTGTTCTCAGCTGGGCCTGGATGTCTCTCAAATTTTACCATCTCATATCTGTCATGGAAGATGTTGTGACTATGTAACTGTGATAGTGGATAGAATAGGTAGGTACCTACCTCCTTTACTTTTCAGCAAAATAAATCATGCTGCAGTGTAAGATACATGTCGAAAACAATGCAAAACCTAAAGCAGTGAGAAGGTAGGTGCCTAGGTACCAAGCAGGCTTCCCGATCATTGTCTTTTTGTTTCTCGAAGCTTGTTAGCCTTTTCAAAGTGGGCACTCTCTTTCCTATTGTTTTAAACTGCACCAAACTTGACTACCAATGACTTGAGTGCGGTAATTCCATAAAAACTGCCAATGCGCATGATGACCCTCATCAGTTTGGTGGGTCGAGGTAGGAGTATGACTTGGTGAGTCGGCAGGTAGGTACAGCTTGCTAGGTCGGATAATGGGTACCTACATGTGTTTTGGTGATTTTGCATTAAAATGCATGAACTCTAAAAGGACCTACTCAACCAGTTCTATTTTTTTGTTTTCCTTGCGTTGCAATTTTTGAATATGTACCCGCCTTCTTATACCTGCCGTCTACTTATGTACCTAGGTGATCCAAACAAGCCAAGGGCCTGGAGCAAATATTCAGCTGAGAGCTCAGCTTACAAAAAAGCAAATATCCCTGCTGATGTAGATTCTGCAAAGGTGGACTTGAAAAAGTTTCAGTTGGAGAACAACAAAACAACAAGTTGCGCAGCTGACACTTGCAAAATCGTAAAGGAGAGGGAGAGGAGGAAGAAGAGCAGCACCAGGGAAGAGAAGAAGAGTGGAAAATTGCAGCAGATAGAAAAGGTAGGCAGGAGAGTCTCCTCCCACCCAAGAGATTGGGTTGGGGAGAGATTGGGATAAATGATGCAATGACCCCACTTAAATCAAATGCGAAGTTAAAGACGATCACCACTGAATATTTTTAACCCCCCAGTAACTGAGTTGCCGATCGAAGGTCAACTCATGGCGCTGGTTGTCTGCAATTGTAGCTGTGGATTTTATTTTTTTTCAAAATGACGATTTTTCATCTCGTGGGTTTCCTCAACAAAATCACACTGTTTCAGTTGTCGAAATTAGATCTCTCCGTTGAACGAAAGAAAAATAGATATTTTTGAAGTCGGAATTTTTGGAGACACTGGAAACCTGAGACACTTGGTGAATTTTGGCAGGCACCCTGAAAATGAACACTTTGCCACGTTTGAAATCTAGAAGCAAGCCTTTCCAGCAAAAACAGACTGCTGATCTTCTAATCTTCTAATTATCCCGATATTGCTCTTTAGTTAGCAATTTTTGGAATAGGTATCTTGGGCTTCCAGGGGGCTTTGTCTGCCTGACCCACCCCATCAGGTGGGAGCTCTGCACCTCGGATCCCCATTGGGGCATCCTGAACCTTATGGACCCACCAAGTCCGGCATAGGATACTCCCTGCAGTTTTTAAGTTCTGATGCCCCTGGTCACAGGCCTGCAGAAAGTGAAAATTCTGGATTGAAATTCTGGAAAACAGGAAATTTCCTCACAGAAAACTGGAAGCAACTGTACAGTGACAGTATTGAAACAATAATGTAGGTACCTACGGAACCCATTTATTTGTGGACATACTGATACATTGCTTGTTTGTGGGATTGTTGTTTGCATAAAAAAAGAAAACATCAATGCAGATGTTCATTTTTGGAGACATTGTCCATTTGTGGCATTAATGTGTCTGTAAACCAACATTACAAGCACCCATTTATGGGCACATTCACACACATTGTTGCTTCTGTGACTGTGTATCACACTGTGATTATGATTCACTGATCTTTTCTTTTCTTTCAGTACAAGGATGATCCAAAGTTTCAAGAGTTCCTTGCAATTCACAGTCGGAAGGTGAAGAAACTTTGGAGCAATGATGAACTCGGCTTTGGCGCCGATGCGTCGGCCGATTGTAGGACAACTGGGCCAACGACCGGTGATGAGAGTGAGAGTGACACAGCTGTCGATGATGATGCTGCTATGTCCTCACAAAGGCCAAGTTGCGGCAGAAGTGATGATGAGGCTGGAGCCGCAGCGCAAATCACCGATGATGATGGAGATGGCAGTTTGGCACTGAAAGAACCTGAAGGTGGAGGTGAAAGCAATTTGCCATTGCCAATTAGTGACTTGGAGGTAGGTTGGTTGGGTGTATTGACTAGCTAATAATCCACATGCATTTTTCTCATTCAGAACTGTAAAGTTATCTGGGGTTATTAATTTTTGGTTGGCGGTCCTTGAAATTTTTACTGCACAAGGGCTGCTACCCACCAGAAGAAGAAAAAAAAAAAAACAAATTCAAAAAAGACCAGACCTAGAAAACGTGAAAATCCAGGAAATCAGGGTATTTTTGAGCATTTTTGTTGAGTGCTTTTTGCTTTTTTGTATCATGATTAGGGAATGGCTTGTTCTTCATTGGTCAGAAAGGGAATCCCATGTTTGTCGAAGTTAAGCTCCCAGATATGTCGAATTCTCTTCAGCATTGGGGGGAAAGGCATCCTTCTACCGAGACCTTGCTGTACCTCAGACTCTGTCTGTCTTTAGCCTACTATCCAAGTTACCTATCCCCCCTTCCCAGCTTCTCTTCGATGAGCTTCATCTTGTTGAGGGTCTGGGATCAATCACCGGTTGTGGCTGGCTGTTGAAAGTCAACGGTCGAATTGGTGCTTTCAACAAGATTGTTGCTTTGGACTTTTAAAAATTCCTGACCATCACTTACCAAGCAAACCTGTAATTTCTTCTGCCAGCCCTTCTAAACATTAGCATTGTTCGTACCTATAAAAATATCGCAGCTTCATGTGACAGGCACCTAATGAAAATAGATTTCTGTTTTTATAAAACAAGATATGATGAATTATTTCGGCACGTGCACCACGAACGGGTATATCACAGAACATAATTAAAACTACTTACAGCCAAACCGTTCGTAAGGATTTGAGTCAGCGACGTTGCGCACTAGCTGGTGCAGCCTGAGGAAGCCCCACGTTGAGGGGGTGAAACGTTGCTGACTCAAATCCTTACGAACGGTTTGGCTGTAAGTACTTTTAATTATGTTCTGTGAAGATATGATGTCTGTTTAAATGTCTTCCCTGCTTTTCCTCCTCTTCCAATCCTTTTGTTTCCAGTATTTGAGAACCAAAATGGTTAAAGGAAAGAATGAGCAGCTGCCCAATAAGCTGCAGGCAGTTGTTGTTGTGGATGATGGGAGGTCTGAGAGGAAGAAAATGGCCAGACGCTCAAGTGAAACCAAATCGATAGCAAACCCTGAAGATGTTGTCCTCAGTGGTGAAGAGGAAGGAGTGAAGAGTTCCAGAAAGAGTGTCCAAGGTGGAGGAGTTGATAAGAAGAAGAAGAAGTCGGAAGATTTGTCAAAGCAAAACACAACAACAGTTGCTTTGTTCACCGTGAAGATCAGAGGATTGAATCCAAAGACGAAGAAGCGTGATTTGAAATTGTTCTTCAAGGATCTGAAACCAAGATCATTTCGGTTGAGGAACAAGACCAACTACACTGCATACGTTGGATTTAGGACTGAAAAGGAACAGATACTGGCTTTGAAGAAACACAAGAGCTTTTTAGGTTGGTTGGTTGGTTGACAGGTAGCCTGCATGCAGATTGAACGACCTTCGTCTGTTGCTCTCGTCCAGCCAATAAGGGGAGAAAGACGCTTTGCTTGAATCTTGGGGCTTTGCTTGAAGGCTTTGCTAGGAGAAAGTGGCTTTAGTTGAATCTTCTTGACGTTTCCGAGATCATCAGAGCTACGCTTGCAAGTGTGCTCTTCCCTCCTACATATTGTTGCAACTCAAAAGTATTTTCCATCCCATCCTCCTGGCTGACTTTTTAGCAACTCGAATCTTCGAATAGTGCAGCCCAGACAGACCATCTTTCGGCACGGGTGCTTCAACTCATACATAGGTACCTACCTATTTATTTAGAGAAGGCCCAAGTTATGGTTATCAGGTTTCTTCACTCAGGAACAGTGCAGCAACACTAGCGCAGTGCAACATAGGAAAATGCATGTCGCTTGGCATGCAGCTAAAACCTGGAATGCATTTTTTATCAGTGCTGCTAAAAAATGAAGCAAAGCCTTTGTTGATTTTCTAGAGCCAAAGTTGGAAATTGACCAGTCATTCAAACCAAGAAAGAGGTGGGCTCCAGATGAGAAATGTTGGCTAGGTTTTAGTGTTGCAAGAAACTGCATTGATATAAATTTGGCATGAAGTAGACTTTTGGCATCTGGTGGGGACCTAAACTAAAATAGTTTACTCAACACACCAATGTTGACTCAACTGGGATAGCCCACGTGGGAAACCTGACCAGCTGATGCCTGTGAGGCCAATTCGTTGAGGCTTTTTGCTCTTTCGTTTTTATTTTCTAGATGGTCAGCAGGTGTCGGTGATCATTTGTGATAAATCCAAGATGGCCAAAGGCAGTTGTGATGGGACAAGTGATGAGCAAAAAAGGCAACGCTGGAAAGAGCAGGAAGAGAAATTGAAAGACGAAGAGCCAATTGGTGAATCGGGGAGACTGTTTCTCCGAAACCTACCATACTCGTGCACCGAAACAGATCTGGAGGAATTGTTCTCAAAGTATGGTGAGTGGGTACCTACAAAACACCTTGTTTCTTTACATTTCATCTCTGTGGGTTTCTTTTTTCATGCTTCATGCATCTAGGGCCTATTTGTTGTGTCCAAAGATGTTGACACGAAGAATAAAACTTGTCAAAGAAAGACATTTTGTCGTCTTTAAAGAAAGACTAAATGATCAAAAACTTGACTCGTTTGCCAGGTCAGAGCAGATTAGTAGCTCCTTCTGGATTAACAAAGAGTTGTGCAGTTTTACATGTACCTTGGGACTTTATTCGGAGGGACTTGCTTGCTGAAGATTCTTCTCATGTCACCTCCTCTCCCCTTCTCTGTTTTTGCATGACACAGGTCCTCTGGCCGAGTGTCGCATGCCAATTGACAGGTTCAGCCGAAAGCCAAAAGGTATAGCCTTTGTGACGTATGTCTTCCCAAGCCATGCAGCTCAAGCTTATTGTGAGTTGGATGGGACCACGTTCCACGGACGGATGCTCCACCTGCTTCCGTCAAGGGCCAAGAAATCAGCCTATGAGGATCTTCTCCTTCTGGAAGCAGACGGGACGGATGCAGCAGCAGCTGGTGGTGGCCTGTCTTTCAAGCGGAAACAGCAACTGGTCAAAAAGAAGAAGGCTTCATCCTCCCACAACTGGAACACCCTGTTCTTGGGAATAAATGCCACAGCTGACAGCATAGCACAACGCTACCAGACTACGAAAGGAGATGTAAGTGCCAGCGTTTGACTTCTTTCACTGTTGTCCTGCAAACTGCTGTCGGCATTGGTTTTTGGCCTTTCCCTGGGCCTGGCCCACTTGGAAGGGGAAGGTGATGATTTTTGATCATTGATTGTTGATCACATTGATCAACATTTTCCTTTGAATAGAGATACCACTTTTTGCCATTTTTCTCAGTTTCAAAAGGGAAAAACATTTCACAAGGAACATTATTTTTGAAACCATGGATTTCTTTTTCCAGTAAAGTGAAAAATGTAATGAAGAAAATATCCTTCATGTTTTTTTCTCTTCCGTGCTCAGGTTAACAGCATTGCAATTGAATTGGAGGTTTTTTGTCAAGGAAAGGGACCCAGCCAGTTTTGTTCTCATTTCTTGCAGATTTGACATAATTTTCTATCAATGTCAGTAATGATTTACAATTTTCCATTAAAAATTTCATTTGATGGGACACGCATTTGAAGAATCTGACAGTGGGAACGAATTGGCTTTCTTCAGTCGTTTTTCGTATTCGGAATTTACGTCCGTCACCTTTTCTTTCTCTCCCTCCCTCCCCCTTCTCTCCCTCCCTCCCCGTCTCCCCCTCCCCCTCTCCCCCTTCTCCTTCTCCCCCTCCCCCTTCTCTCCCTCACCTCACGTCACTTCGCCAGGTTTTGAATCCAGATGCTGCATCCAATAATAAAAACAGCAGCAGTTTGGCAGTAAGAATGACACTTGGAGAAACTCAGCTGGTCAACGAAACAAAGCAATTTCTCATCCAAAATGGTGTTTCTATCGATTTCTTGAATGAAGTAAGTGATGATAAATGATTCGATTCATAATATTTTATGATTTTGAGAATATGAGCCCACCCACCATGACAATATTTACTCTGGCTCAGAGCCAGGTTCAGCTAACTCTGTGGCCGCCGCCTTTCTTTTACTCTTCTTATCCGTTTTATTTTGGGGGCTGGGTTTATTTTTTTTTTAGCATGAAAGAATACATCACCAAATTTACTCAGCTTAACTTTAATCTTTCTATGTTGTCGGTACGTATGGAAGTTAGGTCAGTCTGTTGGTTGGTGTTTTGATTTGGTTTTGTTTGGTTAGTTAGGTAGTTAGTTGGCTAATTTGTATACTTACCTATCAGATTTCACTTAAATTGAAATTTTGGTTAATAATTGAGAACTACAAGGTGTAGAAGGAAGGGTGGAAACATGGAGACAGTTGTTTAACTTTAGAACTCTCCTTCAAACCTCTTGTGCAGATGACGTTTGATGATTTCCAGTCCATGGACCACAATGCGATGGTCAAAATAGCAACGTGGGGAGACATTATTTTTCTGTTGACCATTTTACATGTTGCAAGATGAGGAAGAGTAGCAGGGGCATGTGTGTTTATTAGAGTATTGCCTTTTTTCTTTTCCTGATTATGAATGTCATTGATCTCTTAGTCTTGGTGGTTAGGTCAGGGATCACCCACTCTTGACATTTTTTCTGATGGCTGATATGAAATGAAGGTTCAGAAATAGGGCCTTTCCTAAACATAGTTTGGTGGTTTAGGTATGAGTTTAGCTCTGACAAAAATAGCTCTGTCATTGTTGTATCATGCCATAAATTAAGTGAATGGATAGTGAGAGATAAACAGACAGGCAGATAGACAGAAAACGATTGAAACAGCTACGTTTTGTACTAGCAGCTGTTTTTATTTCCAGCGGAATTGGCTCGTAACTTCTAAAACACAGAAGCTCGGTCTTGTCTGTTGTTTTCCACGTATTATCAAGTCATCACCTGGGAATTCAACTATCATAAGTCGACTTACGATAGTGCAATTCCTGTGAGATTTGACCTTTTGTGATCTGGTTCTTGCAATAAAGATTCCTCGTTGCCCTTCCACGTCAAGGAAAATTCTCACTTTTTAATAACTCACTGTAAAAACGATAGCGAAAATTTTCAACTGCAATTTCTGAACAACATCCTTTTGGACTTATGATAGTTGAATTCCCAGGTATCGAAGTGTTCGTCTCATCTCATTTCCCTTTTACTTAGCCATCAATGCAAAGGTCAAAAACGGTCCTGCTTGCCAAGAACTTGCCCTTCAACACTTCATCAAAAGAGCTGAATGACCTGTTTTCCAAATATGGTCAAGTTAAGCGTGTCGTTCTACCTCCTATGGGCATAACAGGTAATTATAAAAATTATTTTTTTTTTCTTATGATGGCACTTCAGTCTTTTCTTAATCTGCTTCTATTGTTCTTCCGGTCCATTCTCATTCTTCCGTGTTTTGCTGTTTTTTTTTTTCGTTTGTAGTTCAAAAATATCAATGAATATGCATTTATCTGTGTTGACAATCTTTTTGCCAACTTTTAAGAGCCACCTTTTCTTAGGTGATAAAATAGGCACGATAAGCTAATAGGAATCTGCATGATAAGCCCAGGCAGATGGTTTTCTAATTCTAATGTTTCAGTTGTAATGCAATAGATGGTTAGGTATTGTGGCAGTTCAGCTTCTAATATCCTGCCTCCGGGCATAAGAAATTAAGCCGGCATCCACTTGACTGAATTCAAATTGGGATCGATTGCCATCCTGTGGGGAGAATGCACTTTTTGGAGTAAAAAAATTCAACTTTTGAAAAATTCATTGAAATCATTGTCTGAAGCATGCTCTTTCAGGTGCAATGGTTGGTTTTTTTGCATCTTCATTGCATGCTTTTTTTTTTAATTTTCTGCAACATATTCCTGTGTAGTGGCATAACATGCCTGAAATGCTGCCGTTTGATTTTCTCCTTTCTTTACTCTTTTCCTAACCCCATCATCCCATTAGGCCATTATACTTATCTCTCTTTCCCTTGCTGTCGTAAGCTTTGGTGGAATTAGCTGAGCCCTCAGAGGCACGAGTTGCATTCAGAAGATTAGCCTACAGCAAGTTCCACTATACACCACTCTACTTGGAATGGGCACCTGTCAACGTGTTCAATAGCACCAACCCCAGCACAACAACAACTGACCCCGAAAAGAATGATGATGATGATGGCAAAGAAAGAGATCGGCATCGGCAGGAGGATCCTTCTTGCTTCAAAGGGGAGACTGAATCAGCAGTTAGCAGCAGATGTGAAAATAACACTGACACTGGCAGTGTTAGTAGCCAGGCTGTTGATCTGAAAGGAACTGATGTTGTTGACGTTGCATCTGAGCCTGAGCTGGAGCCTGACCCCGACCCTGACCCTGATAGTACATTGTTTGTCAAGAATCTTAATTTCAACACAACAGAAGATCAGCTAAGAAAGGTTTGTTTTTTTTTTGTTCTAATATGCCTCATTATACAGAAACCCAATTAAAACTGCTGTTGATGGGCATATCTATCTTGTCCCTTGCCTATCCTATTAGGTTAGGTAGCTGTACCTATCACTTTTCCACATGTCCTAGTTTTAGTTTTTTGATTGGATAGTTAGACAGATGGAAAGGCTGTCATACCTGCACTTCCTGATATTGAGAAGACTTCATCATTTCCAAAATGAATGAAAGTCGAATATGGGTAGGTACCTGTGACATGAGGAGCTGGTATCTACACTGTTCATTTGCAGTCAGTTCATTGCGAGCTGTTTTCATTCAACAGTTGTTGTGGTGGTAGTGGACCTGTTGCATTTCATGCGAGTAATGAACTCTACATCATGCATGTACTGTTTTTCTCTATGACATGTGACATGTGGGTAACCGCGTCTTGTTTATGATCTTGAAATTGGTCAACGAAATAAAACAAAATCATCAGAGATTTTGGACCCTCAGATTTTGAAAATATTCATTTGAACAGGGAAGAAAACAGGAAAGAGAGAAAAATGCTTGATTATCACTCATTACAGTCCGCTGGGGGTTTCCTGCTTCTGTATCAACAGTTGGAAAAATAAAAACGTTTTTTTCAATGATTGCCAGAGCCAGAGAGAGGGCTGAGACCACAGTAGATTGGGCACCCAGATGAGGATGGACTTAGATTCTGCCACCTTGTGTCTCATCTCGATTGGCATGATTTGGTTTCGTTGTTACTTCTGCTCTCATGATGAGCTCATTTTTGTTTTTGCCATGATCAGGTGATTGTCGTGGGTGGGTGGAGTGGGCTGAGTCTGAGGTCCACTCTGTCCACTGTCATCACTTCTGCTGTTTTCTTTCTGTCCCTTTTACTCTACCCTGTTCTTACCTGCCTATCTCTCTATGAATACACAGCACTTTGAGAAGTGTGGCCAGTTGAGATATGCCATCATTGTCAGGAAGAAGGCCAACAGAAGCAGGGGAGGAGGGGAAGGGGAAGGGGTCAAGAGGGAGCAGCAGCAGCAGAAGACTCTTCTGCTATCGATGGGATATGGTTTTGTACAGTTCTCTAGCAAACAACAGGCTGACACAGCCTTGAAGACACTTCAACATTCTCAACTGGATGGACATGATCTCGAATTGAAGAGATCGAACAGGAATCTCACGTAAGCAAAAAGACACTTTCTTTTATTTGTTCATTTATCAACATTCTTCATCAGTTTATCTGCCTGTCTTTGTTTTCTTCTTCGGCCGCTCCGTGAGTTTTCTTTATCTGATTTTTTACACGTGTCACCAACCAAGTTATTGCAATCACCTCGGAAGAAAACTTTTCTGGCATGCTATTCAGCTTCGGAGTTTCTTCTTCCAAACACAAGCCTAAAAGCTGTTTAATGATGACTCAGTTTTAAAAATTTCATTTCGATTGGTGGTCTAGTTGGAATACATAAGACATTTTAAGATCAGTGTTTTTTACTGGGTTGGTATTTGTTTTACAAAGTGGGGGCCTCGTTTTGTAGTTTCTGCAGCTGTAGTGTTTTCGTTGTTGTCACTTGACACAACGCTTTGACTTCTCGGCAAGAATAACAACAAACCACTCGCCACTTCAATGGATGAATCAGTCACTCACTGCACAAATCTGCATCCATCCACTGATTTTGACCATTTGAGTCAAGGATGGATGATGGGGAATTGTGATATCATCATGATTCAGTCATCTAATTGATTGATCTCCTGGGAAACTGTCAATGCTGTCCGTTTATTCGATATTGCCCTCTCCCACCCCACCTATTCCGTGCATGTTGTTTGCTTGACTGAGAGAAACCTTGTCTGTTCTTCCTTGGGTTGATTGCCTTTTTTACATTCTAAAGCGCGCGGTTTTTTTCCATGCGGTGACCATATCACCAAGTGTCACTGACACCAAAGCCATCAGGAACATCTCCCTCCACGAATTTTGGCAATTTATTTTTGGACACCCCCCCATATGGCATGAACAAAAAATGTTCGTGTACCGGTCAAGTTTTTCTCTTGACCGGTACACGAACCGGTCAAGACTTTATTTTGTCTTGCGGTCAACATTTTATTTGTCGCAGCTAAGAGTGGGACACAGTTTTGTAGTTGGTGTTGAAGTCAGGTTAATGATGTTGACCAGACCTGTGTTTAAAATTGGCCTGCTGCTACCTTGCCTTGCCTTGGTCTGGCTGGCAGAACAGGTCAGTTTTGATCTTTGGATGGAGATCAATGTTGATCACGAAGGTGAACCATTTTCCAGTGAGATTATTTCTAAAGTTCACAACCAAAAGATCTCGAATCATGTTGTTTTTGGTTCTCATTACATTATTAAATTCTATAATTACCTATAGCAACGAAGGCAGTTCTAGAACACACAGAAGTTTGGCTGGTTTAGGTGATGCAGAAGGTGCAGACAAGAATAAGAAGATGGTTGTATCTTCTAAAATTTTGATAAGAAATGTTCCTTTTGAGGCAACCAAAAAGGAAATATCGGAACTGTTCAAGTTAGTAGATCAGGATTTGAACACACCTGTACATGAGAGGTGTTGGACGTCCCCATTTAGAAATGGATTATTGAATATTACTTTTTTTAATTCTGCGGGAAGGGTGCTAAATTCCTTAAAATTCTCCAAGCTCAAAGAACAACAAAGGGATGTCATACGTATCATCTGGAGACACAGCATCAGCGCTGCCCTGCAGTCCGATCACTGCTCAACGCATGACTACCAGCCACATTGATTATGATGAGGCCAAGA
>JASGXE010006177.1:0-30309 GCA_030068105.1 Sinentomon sp. SZTP_YWyxl
AAACTACTTAGAAAATGAACACGAGAGAGAAAGACAGAGAGTGGGGAGAGAAAAAAATGATTTGGTCAGTTGAGTTTGTGAGCATTTCCTTTATTGGAGTGTTGTTCACAGTGGTGAAAACTTTCACGCATATGCCGACGGAATTCCAAGCTACATGACCTCTAAAGGTCATAGAATTGCACACCTACCAATCAACCTTGGCCTATTTTGTAAAAAAATTATTTTCTCTTCCGCAACGCAGGACAATCTCCGTTTGCAGTGAATGATGTCTTCTCGAAGGCATTTATGCTGGGAATTCGTTGCGGCAAAGAGAACGAAGTTCAGCCTTATTGGACACGGAAGAATCCAAATCAGATGAGTCGGAAATTGAAACAGAGGAAGTGAACGGGCAGGCTGGGGTGTGGGACGGAACCGACATTGTGGAAGCTTTGAAAATGCGAAGAAAGATTGGGACACAAGGAGTTTATGCTTGTTGTCCTGGCTCCATTTTGACAACAACTGAGCAGTCATCAGAATGAAATATTGTTATTTCAGATGATTTATTGTATGAATGTTAAAGGAATGCTTTGGCATTCCAAAGAATTTTTTCAGCTAAATACAGCAAATTTTGCGAAAGCTGCGTTGTGTAATTTCGTTTGGGCTGTTTACGAGTTATTCCCATTGCAAGGGATGTGGGACTCAAGGTTGTGAGGCAAGAATGGTCCAGCTCTCCTTAGGTTCAGAACCCCGATCCCGGATATTGAACTTCGGATTTTCTTGCCCACGGTGAACCCTTCTTCCCAGAAATCACCGACAAAATTGCCAGACAAGACACCAAAAAGGTAAACATCTAGTGCAGGTTCGTTCCTCCACGAAAAATGTAATCTCTGCCCACAAAGAAACAACCATGGTTCTAGACTTACATTTCAAGTGAGGCTTATATTTGGCATAGAATCTTGGCCCAGCCCAGGCGGGGGATCTGGGTGACTCCCAGTAATTGGGTCCAGCAGGGTTCCAAGGAGCAGAGCCCCTGGTGTGGAGGGGCGTCTGAGGGGCAGGACCCCGCAGAAACCGAGGAAATTTTGAAATTTTTGGCTTCATTTTTGGGGACAAAATTGGTGTTTCAGAAGCCTAAACATTGGAATTGGATTGCATTGAAATTGCATGCATTTCAGCACTTTCACTATTTCTGGCACATTTTCATTCACACAACTTGAACTCTCATTTCTGGTTCTGATGATGTTCTCTGATCCCATTCAATGCGGACTCGGGCACTCGAATTGACAACTTTACTTACAACAATGCAGTCAAGTCAAACATTGCACAACGGAATGGCAATGCACGGACCACAGATGCATGGACACACAGAAAGCAGAACACGGAGGAGTTCTCAGTGCCAAATCCTTGCTCCAAGAAAAATGAGTACTACTGGAAAGAGTCAAAAGTCAATGGCCGCCAATAAATTATTCAAAACTGCGATTGCTCGGTGACAAATGGGTTGAGGATGGGGAAACGCAAAGGAAAACATGATTATTTTATGCAACCAATCTGTCCACTCCACCTGAAGTAGATCTCCAACCGTGGTTGATCTTTCATTTTTGGTTTCCTGCTGATTTGCATTGCTCGGGTCGATCTAATGATACAGGCCACACCAACACACCTGCTGCCTGTTATGTCTCCTCCCAAGCAGTTTGGCATTGCAGTTTGAGCAACCAAAATCGATATTGGATCCAGGGGTGGGCTTTGCTCGAAGTGTGCTCAAAGGAGGAAAGATGATTGTCACTGCCACCCCACACCACAGCACGAACTGGCTCATGCCCTTCTATCAACAATAGCGGTGTGCACAACAGAAGGAGACCCACACAGCCAGTTCTTCAATCGGACGCCAAGACCACACGATATGGGATGTATTGCATCATGAAAACCCACCCAAAGTACTTACAAAACAAATCCGACCCCCAAATGCTCGACATGAAGCAATTGATTTTTTTCTTTTGTAATTTGAACCCAAAATTCGAACGATTTCTCCGGGACTTGTGTGAAAAGACATTGGGAAGAGCATGATATTTTGGTGAGGCATTGAAACTTTGGTGAGACTTCAGCCTCACCGGAACGCCGACGCTGAGGATGTCGCAATGTGAGCCAGATTCTGTCTGGGAAATCGTGAAACTCCCGGATGAGAGCACTCTCAAGAATTTTCTTGCATTGTTTTTTTAGAGTTTGAGTGGCTTGATTTGGCAAACCAAATACCAAAACATGGACAAAGAAGATTTGTCCTCTGCAACATCATTGAACTGGATTTTGCTCACAGAGCCGATCCTAAGCTTTTTTGGGTCTATTCTTTCAGTGGACTGTTTTTTTTTTTTGCAAGAAGCTGTCGGTGATGCAGATGCCAAAAACTGCAAACATGGCCCAAAAATTGTTTGGGGTACTTTTTACCCCTCTATGCACAATTCGTGAAAGTTTGTCGTTTGACAACAAGAATTGCTAGTTCTTCTGGGACTCTTATGTCATAGCTAAACGAAAAGGAACCGTTGCATTTTCTTATGTCTGGAATCCATGTCAACCCACTGGTTGAGTGCTCCGGGTTCGTCTCTCCAAATCGGATCATTTTTTCGTTGAAACTGCACAAGCGACAAGAATGGCAGCTATGTCGGAGCAAAGTTCCAATTACAGACGAACACGGTAACATTAATTTTTTGAACAAACGGATGCAGTCTTGCCAAATCCAGCACCGAGTGTACGAAATCAGCTGATCGGTGTTCTTCCGCAGAACTCTTCTCTCTTGCTGAATCAATCGACAAAAGGTGCTGCTTTGCTGTCGGAATACTCAACCATGTATTCCAGAGCCAAGGTACAAGGGTCATGAAAGTAATTATGAATCTTTTGGATGAAAAAATAAATCAGCTGATGAAGCAGTCAAGCTTGTGAAGTGAAAAGTTGCTGGTGTTTGGTCTGTTTTTCGTGCTCAAGCTTTGGGACCAAGAGACAATAAGGCTGGGGATGTGCAAATTTTAGCCTTTCTCACCATTCTGCAGCAAAAGCATTCTAGAGGATGAGATTGGTGACTGTCTTTAGAGTCGTGTTCCAGCAAGGATGAGCCATGTTGTGGTTCAAACAAAACTGCACGTCCATAGCATCACCTTGTAAACTGACATCATTCAAAGTTGTTCAAAACAGGAGTCTAATTTTGCCGTTCTTGCTCGCCTCTGTGGGCTCTCCTAATCACTTGTTTTCGAAACCAACCAAAATCGCAAGTTGAACTAACATCATAATTTTAAAGCAGATGCAATGAATCAGAAATATTTTAAGAAAATTGAATTGAAGCATCATCACAGGGTAAGCCAGCATCTGCAACTGATCAACATTCCAAACTCAGAGCTCAAGTCCAGCCAGGATGGTCAAGTCTTCTGGAAGAACTGTCTCCAATGCAAAAAGCCTGGACCTGGCAAAATAGGAAATAAACAAAATGGCAGCTTTTTGTCAATGGCAGTTTTGTCTGGCCACCACCATCGGCCCCCTCTCATGTGGCAACTGATGAAGGTTGAGAGGGATAGACAGAAACAAAAGTATAGTCTTTGGGGAATTTGATCAGCTGCCATTTTATTTATTTTCCAATGAATCAGACCTGGTATCCAACTCATGGGGATCAATGCGAGGTGATTATTTTATTTTTTCGGCGATGACTAATTCCTTATAGATTTTTACGGCTTCTAGACACCAGGCGTTAGGCGGACAGCAGGCAGTAAGCATACCCCCATGGAGTAGGTCAAAGTAGGGTAGGAACAAGGAAGGTTAGATTAGATTGTGTTAGCTTTAAAATTTTTCGTTAAGTAGAAAAGAAATGTGTTTGAAATCGGTGCAACCTGTGATTTCGGTGGAAAATACGCATCCTGATCAGGCTTTTCACCACATGAAATACAATCTTTTGAAGGAAAAATGAATGACACCGTTTTAGTTGGACAATAATATATTATCAGAATTCCCAACATTCGATTTTTTATGCAATTTTGCAAATTTGCAGCACTAAAATGTCTGAAACAGACTGATCGTTGCAATAACAGCTGACTGACGGAGAGGCATGGTTAAAAATGTACTATGTCTGAGATCATTTTGCTGTTTTGAAATTTTGGTTCACGAATGCCCAGTTCCTCCAACTAAGCGTTATTTTTAACCCAGGGTCAAAAAGTCACCTCTAATTGGACATAAAACTCTCAAGGTCGAGAAGGTTCTCAAATATTTGAGACAGATTCATGGTGCATGTGCTTCAATTGTGACAAAATATGCTCTTTGCAAGTGACGCATATGGTACTCGTAAGCTCTTGCTCTTACACATATAATTCAGTTTTTTGACATTTATTTATGACAACAAAACTTTTCAAATTCGCTGTGGTTCAAACATTTTGATCAATTTTCTTTGCAAGAAATTTTGATAACTTTCCTCATTATTTAGACTTTTTTCAATAAAAAAGGAAGAAAAAAATGGGTACTTCAAATGTGCGAAATAAATTTCCAATGTTTTTTCACAGAAAATCTTTGGGGAAATTTTTCTGCTGATTTGGATTTTGCTTTTGCAAACAATTTGGACTAAAGTTTGCCCATTGTTTGTTTTATTCGCATTTCTTTGCAGTTTTGTCCCATTTTTGTAGTCTGTTTGGTCAATATTTTTCAAAATATTTTTGTCAATTATTTTTGTGAAAACGATTGCCACAATGTCAAAAATCTTGCCACAAAATGTTTAATATTATTCTCATCAATTTGATCAAAATTTGCCAATGATAGCTGATTTTGGTCGAACATGACGTGAAAACACTTTTTACCGAGACATTTCGGATTCGACAAATTTTGGCCAATAAAAATGCCTTGGCAAATTCTTCTCACTCCCACTCAGCTCTTGCCTCACTCAATTCAGGCGAATCACGGAATCGAATAGAGTGCTGGTTTTGAGCTTTGTGGCAATGGGTAATTGTTGTTGTCTCCTTGGAGATCTACATGAAGATGTTCTCTGGTGTCTGTGAAGAAATTTTGAAATTTGAGCGTTCATTTTGGGGTCAAATTTGGTGTTCAAGAGGCCAAAAACGACAACAAAAGTTCCTCCAATTCCATGGATTTTCCAGGTTTTCACTTTTTCCCTGTTTTCCCGGGATTTTTCAGGTGCTAAATTTCAAATCCCTGGATTTTCCAGGTGGGTGGCAACCCTGGTGATTTACAATGGCTGACAACGTCTTTTCATCAAAGAGGGAAATAATAAAAAAGCAAAGTAGGTCCCATCTGCAGTGAGAGACTCTCTCGCCACTGTCCTACAATTTTAACAAATGGGAGATTTGTAAAAATTATTCGGTACAAAAATTGGACAACGTGAGATTACAATTTATCCATCAGCAGCGAGCAACGGAAAAGGTTCACTCTGAGATTTCGATTAGAACAAAAAATGAGACATGTCAGGAAATGTCATTACAAAACCTGCCATTTGAGATTTGCAGGAGAATTTGGTTCGGAATCCATGTTCATGGGGAAAGAATTTTTTTTATTTTGAGGAGTCTGTAAAAGTGGCCTGCTGTGATTTTCTCTATGAGTTTGGCTGAAGCAAGTAGTTCGGAAGCAGTAAATGGATAGTGGTAGTCCACCCTTTGGTAGGTGCTTAACTGCATTAATCTTCCAGTCTGAGGGGATGACAGTGTGGACAAGCGGCAGTTAACAAAAGGGACAGGTAGAAGAGAACAAAAGACACTTCTTACACCGATCCACACGGCTGTGTAAGAAGGATCAATAAGGTAACTAAACAAAAGTGGTATGGCTGATCAAATTTTCCAGAAATCACAGCTTCGTTTCTGTCCTCACACTTCATCAGTTGCCATATGAGAGGAAGCCCGATCCCCTCAGTTCGAATGTTGATCAAGTTTTTTGATGCTGGATTTTCCATGGAATGGTGCTTAAATGCAATTTTTCTTTTTCAATATTATTTCCAAACAAAGGCATTATCTGTTCTTTTTGCAGTTGATCCGGTCCCAGGAATTGCGGACTCGTCTTGCCACCACCATTGGGCTCCCTCTCATTTGGCAACTGATGAAGTGTGAGGGGGACAGACAGAAACATAAGCTGCGATTTCTGGAGAATTTGTTCAACCTCACCGCTCTATTTTTGTTGTTATTTGCATGAGCCGTGCATTCTGGCCTTTTTTTTTGCAAAGGTGGCTTTGTCAGAGATCAAGTTGTTTTTGGTCTTGGCTTGGCTCGATCCCATCAGTTCGAATGTTAATTAGTTTTTTGATGCTGGATTTTCCATGAAATGGTGCTTAAATGCAATTTTTCATCTTGAGAAATTTTGTCAGCTCATGCTGTTTGCTTTGCTGCTGCTCCAGTGAGTCAATACAGAGAAAGATAAGCAGAGGTTATATCTGCTTGTCACATGAACCTCAAAGAGAAAACAAACGATGTAATTTCAAAATTCTGGTCGTTTTGTTTTAATTTAGTTGAATGAAAATGATGGCAAAACAACATGATATTGTGGTGCACTGTGCAAAATGGTTACTAACAACGAAGGAACGGTGGCTTTAATAGACCACTATGAATATCCTGTCTTGAAAATTTACTACTGGTAAATGGGGAAGTGATCGACTGACTATGTGTATGAACTGAAGTAGCTGTAAAACTTATGTCAGGCATCCTATTATTATTATCCTACTTGTTAACATGGTGCAGAAAATACAAAATGTGATGTGGAATTATTGGGAATGTCAGAAAATTATAACGAGAAATGAGAGGCTCACTGAACCACTTGCACTTGTTTCAGTACGTGTAGTTACTGGCAAAATTCTGCTTGGCGAGTCATTCATCACACATGCACACATCAGGCTACTGAGGATACGTATGATCGCAGCAATATAGTAGTACGAACAGGATGCAAGTCTGTCCACTGCTACCAAAACAATTGTCAACATGTTCAAAAGGTGCGTGCAACTTGCTTGTGTCAATTTCAAAATAACACAAATCAGGTCTGGAATTTTAATTAGACAAAAAGCGGGAGAGGTCCCTTGATAATAAAAAATGCAACTACGGAGGGGTGAAGCATAGGTGCCATCTCATTTTTGCCCCGACTCATTTCACATCTCATTTCTCACGACTCATTTCACATCAATTAGGATGACTCAAGCAAAAAAACGTTGCAGATTTGCAGCAAAACATTGCCTTTTTCTCCTTGGGCAACAAGTCCAGATGATCTGTAACACTAGACCTGATCAAACTTTCAACTCTGCAAGCAAAAGACAGCCAGGAAAATGCTGGATCGGATTGAAAGTTACACATGATTGCTTCTTACAAACTGAATACCATTAGCTGTTTGTAAGATGCGACGGGTGAGTGACTCTCTCATATACAGATGGCAATTATCATTGAAGACTTTCACGATGCAACTGGGATAAACCAGGTTGGTGCAAAATACGAAAAATTGCATGGTGTCAGACAATGTAACATGCACCATGGAAATATGTCGAGAGATTCCTCAGGTCAAATGGAAACATTTTAGGTTAGCATATCGAAACGACTAATTCCTCAATCTGTTCACATTCTTTTCGGTATGGTGAAAAAATTTAGTTTCTGTGCAGTGTCAAATTTGCATCATCTCAGCATTAGATTTCCAGGTGAAAAACGCTTGCTGGTTGTCTTGAACACAGTCGACAGTTGGAGCACTAATTTCTGGTGATATCCTTCAGTCGCCCAAATCCATGATTTTTCAACAGTGTTGGGCCATGTTATTTCTCCGGATTCTCCGGGAAAAATATACCACTCCACACTTTTATTTTTCAAAAAGGACCAAGGAATCTCCCTGCAAATTTCTCCTGATACATGTTCCTGCCACCGTGGCAAATACAAAATGACCCAGTGTATAATTATAATTAGCCCTAAAACAGATACCTAAACAATCAACGATGACCAAAGAAAGGAGGAAAGCATTCACTGTTTGTCGTCCGATGTAAACAGGTCTCCGTTATGACCTTGCCACTACCACAACCGACACAATTGAAACAGATTCACGACATCCGACAACACACCACTCGACATCCTACAACCGACCACGAAAAATGACGACCAGGACATGCTGACGATCGAACCTGATCACTGCTCCAGCCTGATCAGCTCAACGTCGAATTTCAACGTTGCATTTGGCGGGATAGTACACGGGAATCAAGGAAAACTATAGTCAATAGGTTTTGTTTTAAAATCGAAACAGATGGACAGGGAACTGCAGGAATCAAATGACAATGCGGATCGGGATACCTACTTTGGTCCGAAAAACTTTCAAGGGGAATAAAAACACTGACGGGTCGGCTTTTTTGTTTCGTGAACCGACTTTGCTGAAATTTTAGAGGAAGTTCAGGCAGAAAATAGAAGACCTTCTGCAAAATTTCATCACAATTGAACCATTAGTTTAGGAATGACAGCTATTTTTGTATTGATCAAATGTTGCTCGTCGAATTTTTACCAAACCGAAGTAAAACTGACCTTACCAAACCTATATTACACAATACACATCCTAACCTAACCTATCCCAACTAGCCTAATTTTATACCATTCGAACTTAAAAATTTCAGACCAGGTTCCCCGGACCATGCTAGTCCATTTCAGGTGCATGTCTGATTTCAATTGATTTGGCATTTAAAGCAATAAACGTGCCATTTGAGACAAATGCCATCCAAAAATACATTTTTACAAAAAATAATTATTCGTAAAACATGAAAAAAATCCACCCTGTCCAACTCCAGCATCTTGCTTGCCCAACCACACTTCCGTCACAAAATGTACGTTTGCAGTGGCGTAGCGACTGGGACCGCAGGGCCTGCGGCATGGGTGGCCCCGCACGGACGTCAAAAACGGCACCAAAACAGTGAAAAATGATTATGAGGCTCAAAAAGTCAAGAAAACGAAAAACAAGGCAAACATTTTTGTGAGATTATTGAGATCATTGACTCCTTGGCAAACTTCATCAGCAAACTCGTTTTCGGGAACACGTGAACTGACAAGCCAAATCATTTCCCTTCTGCAAAAACGGGAAGTAGAGACATCCCCGAAACATCAAATTCATCATCATTTCACTTTGTTGCGTGGATGTTCATTGTCCTTTGGATTTGGCACAGGAAAGGAAGAGTGCAATTCCGGCTCTTCCCCAGAGGTACTCCATACATGGGCATCATTGCGCTATTCACAGAATTTCACTGGTAATTTTCGAGGCCCCGCACAACTAGTTCGCGAAGGGGCCCCGCCATTCCTAGCTACGCCACTGTACGTTTGCTCCTCATTCATGGATTTCCAGTTTCATGTGAAACTAATCTGCCTAAATCACCATCCGTCATCCATTTGCCTAATTCTGGTTTTCAAAGTGCAAAAAATTAACTCAATGAAGTTCTGAAAGCGTAGAAACTGTGCAACAGCATATGCCAAAATCAACTCAACTCGGGGCTAAAGCATAAAAAGGAAGACACCTTTCCTGTTATCTTTCCTATTTGCTCGACCAGATATTACTGCAAGCCCAGCAATGCAATATTGATGATGAAAAATGTAAAAAAAGTAAAAAAAAGGATATACTCCAGGATGTCCCTTTGCCCCGTAGGCAAAATCCGGAGAACAGGTGAGCATAGCACGTTCACCAACACTCATCTAAAATAAAGGAAGGGAAGGCAAACAATTTTTGTGAAACGAAAAAACAATTCTTTGGTTTTGGAAGAACAATAATAATTTCTTAGAAAGAAAGAAATCAACAACTATTCTGTGAGACTCAGCAAGACTGGCTCTATGTTCCGAAGTATCCAGCATGCTTACAAGAATAAGGTAGACATGTCATACGATACATATGTTATCCAGTGGCACCGGTTTCACTCTTTGGGCTTGGGTTAGCATGTGCTTGGCCAGTTTTCAGCCACCTGTTCTCGTTGGCCGAAATGCCTTCTAGTAAGGTACTAAGCAGTGTCGATTAGGTAGATAAAAAATTGATAACACTGCTTGAATAAACTTTTACACCTAGGTTGTGGTTTACGGCGTTTCACCCAGGTTGTGGTCCTTCAGGCAGAGATGGACATCATGTGGGGATGTTGTGGCCGGTAGGATGGCCAAGAGAAGGGGACAAGGATCCCTCAAAAAACCAGGCGCCAAAAGGTCATGACTCTCAAAGCTCAAACCTAGGTATCCTACGATGCCAACTAACCTGAGCAACACCTTGATCCCATCCCTTTATCACTTCTCCCTTTCCAATTTTAAACTTGAATGGTGATCCTCTGTCTCTCGATGAGTCAAACTTCTTTCCATTCTCCAGTGTACCTGAGGAAGGAACATAGGAAGACAAAAAAAACTGAGGATCTGTTGAAGGGCAGACCAACCTCAAAGTGGACAGATGGGTCCTGGATAAATGAGGCTTTATATTTCAACGGGAGTGGAGATAACCTAAGATTGATCCAAAGCGATCGGGGTTGGACCAAAGTGCAAAAACACATTTTGTGCATCAGCAATAGGTAGCTCAATATTTGCAAAGTTATTACAAACCTCATCACTTTCCAGATGAGATTGAGAATGTTGACTCCAACCGACCTGCACCCCCCATGCTCATGCCTGACAAGTTCGGAATGATAATGATCTATTACATTTTCAACCTCCAGAAAAACAACAAATAAAAAGTAACTTTTTTGAGAAGCCCACTTGATGCTACACAAAGGAATGTACCTACACCTGTTGTCCAGAAGGCAGACATTGTGCATTTTACCAGATAAAGAAGTGACTACAGACACACGTATTCATGTAATGACTTCTTGAATACTCTTTCTGTAGAATGACTTCTTGAATACTCTTTTTTTTTCTCTTTCTTGAATACTCTTTCTTCTTGAATACTCACTCTTTCTGTAGGTACCTACCTACTGTGCATAAAAGTAGCACCTGCATCTGACAAAGGAAATAGCTGTACATCTGAACTCAAAACAAAGATTTTGAAAAAATGGGTACAAAATGTAGGCAAAGACAAAACAACAGTTACTGGTTAACAAAATGAAAAACACCTAGTTGGCACAAGCCATGTTATGGCAAATTGGGTTGCCGATACTTATGACTCATGACAATGAGACAAATAATGTAAGGATAGCAAAATCAAAAGTGCCTGCAAAACCTGATAAAGAAACATGCTGCCTTGACCATGAAGGAGGGTCAATATCAAGGTTTCGAGACCAAATTCTGCGAAGAAATTCCACGATTTTCCAAAGTTTTCAATCAAATTCTGCGAAGAAATTCCACGATTTTCCAAAGTTTTCAATCAGATTTTCAAGGGTGTGCTGGCTGCCATCATTCAGGCAGCAGGGTATTCAGAATTTATGTACCTATACCTACATTGCTGGAAGTTATTTAGGCACTTGTCACGCAGTGCCCATGGACTCGGTCCGACGAAAGACCCATGGTGGATCTGGGGGTGAAGCCCCCCTGAAGCAAAAAATCAGTGCCTACTGGAAATGTCATGAAATTTTGGTATTTTCCAGAAATGTCCTCGCATTTTTTATGAAGAAAATCATATTCAAAGTGGAAAAATTTGGGACATTTTTCATCACACTTATTTCCAGCTTGGGGGTCACACTTATACCTGCCACACTTTTAGTGTTACGAGCCTGTGGTAGATTGTGTCGTTGCACTGTTGCAAACTGCAATGTTGTCGTTGCGCTGTTGCAAACTGCAATGTTGTGAATTGGCAAGTTTCTTTGAGGTTACCTAACTAGGAGGTTTGTGCATCAAGATGAGTGATAATCATCTTAGGCTATGCTCAGCAAAAATCAGGTCCAATGAGTGCCAAGAAGTACCTACCAGTTGTTTGAGGCTGCCCCACCAAACGGGGCAGCAGTCAGTACCTACCTAGGCCATATCGTTGCTAGGTACTTGAATATCAAGTAGGTACAGAAAATTTTGGTGCATTCAAGGGGTATGTATATGTAGAAAGGTGTGTAGAAAATACACGGTGAAAGGACAAAAACACTAACCTGTGTAATGCACTACCACGGTGTGTCCAGACTTGGGAAACGTTCGACCTGGAAAAAAATAAACAACCCAATCAAGTTGCGATCTCCTTCTGAGGATGCACCTACCTAAAATCACCTGAACATGACATGACTAGTCTAAATCAGTTGCAAAGAAAGTAATGAAATTGGTATGTACCGAAAACTAGAATCGGCAGAAATGAGAATTTACGACGAATGGGGAAGGATGTGGGAGGCCAAGTAATCCAGCAGATGTTAATTTCATAAAATCGAGTGCAGGGAAGCCAAAAGGGTAGGTAGATAGGCATTTAATGAGAACTAATTTGCGAAGTAGGTTCCCAGATCAGCATGCCTACTGGTCTGCTTATTCGATCGCTAGGTACTGATAAGTAGGTAGGCCTTGGTGATGTTTTCAGTTTCACGCTGATTTTTTTTTATCAATTTTTTTACCAAAAATCATAATTTTTTCTATCAAATCATGTTTTAACATAAAATATCAAAATAAGATCATCCAAACTTGCGGTTGTGTTGATCGCCAATCAGCACTTGCCGTAACAGCTTTTCAATCTTCTGTCTTTTCACAAAACGTGTTTGGCATTTGAATTAAATTTTGAATCAACGTGGTGTTTCATTTTCACCCACAAATCTTAAAAGTGAAACATGTTATGGGGAAAAGTGAAACACGAGTGTAGTAAAAACAGAACACATGCTTTAAATCCTTCTGTAATGCATTGTAAAGTGTACCTACCTGAAGAAGAAACACCAACGTCGGATAATGAAACCCAATGCAAAAACCCAAAAATAATGAAACCCAATGGAAAAACTGCAATTTCTGCATTTATGGTGTCAGGTGTGCTGCTTCTGACAGTTCGAAATGCCGCTGGACCGCATTTTTTGACATTAATAAATAGATTTACCCAATAATTTTTTTCAACTTTTGCTGTTGGTGCTCAGCAGCTTCCCAACCTAGGTACAGTGTGTCATTGTGAGCCAAATATAGGGTGAGGCAAAAGTCACGCAACAGTTCGTGTATGGCTCCTCGAGAGTGTGGGCCCTGCGGGTTTTCGTGTCAAAATGTCTCGCAACAGCACGTTGGGTGATTCTGCTGTTGGCTGAGTCATCGCCTTACCTCTTTACGGGTTCATGCTCGCTGTGGTGTCAGATGCTGGAAGGCCCTACCCTCTGCAGCAATGCAGTCTCGCATTCGCTGCTCGAACGACCTCCAGACGTTGCGCAGCACCTGCGGCGTGATGTCGTTACAGATGATGATAATACGCTGCCTCAGTTGGGCCAATGTTGGAGGCTCCCCTTGGAATATCCGGTCTTTTAGATAACCCCAGAGGAAAAAGCCCAGGGAATTTAATTCCGGGGACCACGGCGGCCATTCTTGAGGGCCTCCCCGGCCGATCCATCTCTCCGGGAACTCCTGATCCAGGCGCTGGCGGACCTGCTCAGCTAAATGTGCAGGCGTGCCGTCGTGCTGATACCACAGGCCCTGGGGCGCAGCGATGGCTTGGATTGCAGGCAAGATCTGGTTGGCCAGCATGTTCAGGTACGATTCCCCGGTAATGTTTCCCTGAAAGAAGAATGGCCCAACGATGCGCTCGCCCAGACATTCAGCCGGGGATTCGACTGGGTCCGCTCCTCGACGCCCCATTGGGGATTGTTCAAGGCCCACAGGCGGCAGTTTTGGCGGTTGATGCAACCGTGCAGGCAGCAAGCAGCCTCGTCGCTGACAATCAGTCGTTCCATGAAATTCTGATTCGCCTCAATTTGTTCAATTGCCCACTGCGCAAATGTTGGACGACGATGCCAATCCTCGGTTTTCAGAATTGGCGGGGGTGGGCTTGCAAGGACGATAGCCGCCTGAATGAAAGATGCGAAGAACTAAAATAGCGACGTTGCCATGCAGACAGGCAAAGAAGCCGACCACACTGGGCATGAAAAACCGCAAAACCGACACTTTCACGAAGCCATGCACGAACTGTTGTGTGACTTTTGCCTCACCCTGTATATCATTGAACAAGCTGAGTTTCAAACTCCTGATGAGCCAAAACAGTACCAATGCATGGTTTTCAGGTATTCTGTCGGCTCTTCCTCCTATTTTGGGGGATCATTGATGCCCACTTGCCTAGTTCTGGAACTAAGACTTCATCTGTTCTCATTGATTTGTTTTTGCAACCAATAATAGCCTTGTTAACTGGGTAATGGGGCTAGGGCTATGACTGCTCCTTAATTTTCATACAAAAAGATAGTCACTGTAGGCCAGTTGGCCTGCCGACCAATTGAAATAAAAAAGATTTGTTAAATTGTTAAAAAAAAAAAGAAAAAAGAAAAGTAGCCAAGCATCATTGCTTTGCACAGATTTTTGTTTTCCTGGAATCTCGTTTGCCTTCCCCCCACAGAATAAACCTTTCGTTTTTATGGAAGTCATTACGACTTCTGAGAGTAGGTTGTTTCTTGGTAGAAGTGCATTCATAAAAAGAGAATAAAAAAAATTGTCACCAATTTCTGGAAAATTGTATACCTGCAAATTTTTATTTCATTCAAAAACCACTTTCACTTAAAATACACATTCGCTTCATACAGGTACATTATTATTATTGTTATAAAATCGCTGTTCTTCTTTTCCTTTTCATTGGAGCTAATCATGTTCCTTCTTTTCCTTTTTCCCTGGTGCATGCATGTGCACTCTTTGTCTAGGAACATATCAAATGGGTTTTTTTTAACACTGTGCTATTGCCTGCCAAGTGAAATATCCTTGATTTTACAACTGGTGTCACTGAGTGCTTCCATCTGTTCTGCTCTGTCCTCAACAATACTGATTGGATCTTGACATCATCCTGCTTCTGCCTCTGCTTTCTGCTGAAAATCCCGGTAATGTCACTTCATGTTGACATCCTTTCACATATGGCTGAGTAAGTACCAATGTATGTTTTCATTTTTTTTTTTGAACTGCACTCTTATGCAATGTCCTGGACAATGGGTGTGCATGCATTTACCTAAAATTGCATGCCTGTGAAATATTGTACATGCAATTGAATACACTTTATAAATTTGGAGTAAATTAAAAAAGAAAAAAAAAAATATTAAAAAAGCAGTAGGTTTGAGTTGAGAAGTGTTTTTCTACCAATGCATGGGGAGGTATTCGCTCTTAAAAATGAGTGGAGAATGGTGTTTCATTTTTGTCCCATTTTGTTTGGAAAACGTGGGGTAAAAATGAAACGCCACCAAAACAGAAAAGGAGACTGAACAAGCCAATATCGAATATTTCTTGGCAAAAGCAGGACTTTACTGGAAACAAAATTTGCTTCTGAGCTTTTCCTGGCACTTTCCGCTGATCAGTTATTGGAAAAGTTTGATGCGTGCCTCAAAAAGTCGAAACTGCGAAAAAAAGTAACACTTTGCTAAAGGAGTCCTACCTATTCCATTGCCTGATGTCTGATCACTACCATTGTGATTTTTATCAACAGAAAAAGCCTGATACCATGTTTTAAGCCAAATTCCAACCATTTTACTTATTTTGGTCAGTTTCTGCATGGGGTGTTTCATTTTTACCACCTTCAAAAATGTTTCATCTTTCCGACCCCCCCTACCTGCCATATCGACAAGTACCTTCCTACCTACCTATCTATCTAGGTAGGTAGGTAGGTAGGTACTAGGTAGTGAGCCTGCGTTGAAAACCAGGAAAAGGAAATTAAAACAAACTGAAATTCTTACCATCTCCAGGACTAATTGTTTCAACATTGACACCCATGACGACAGAGAGTTGGTGGGTTTTGAACAAAAACCTTGTCTATGTTGATGAACAAGCACTAAAGGAGTACTTTATTAACCAGCACCTACTGCTAAATATGAAATAAAAACCAAAATTATCAAAAGATGCGACTTAACCCCTTCAATACCATGGGACCATATGTGGACACATATCCATAGAGCTCTGAAAAATATTTTCGATTTTCAACAATGCATTGTTGCAAAATTAAATGGATTTAGAAATTAAAATTTTGCTCTTTCTCGCAATAGTTTGTCAGAGAAATTTTATTGTCCAGACCGCATTGTTGCCAATTGCTGCTTCATTCTTTGAGTTTCAAGCTCACTGGGGGAATCTTCTCACCCACTGGGGTTTTCATTTGTCATTTGAGAAGGCAACTGGAAGAATGACAAAAGGAAAAGCCGATGTGAACATAAATATGAATAATCTCAAACCAGCGGCTAAACTTGGAAGTCAAGGCTGCAATTGGAAATAACCATCGTTGACAATCTTCAACAATTGCATTCTTGGCATTGATACTGTCTCTGTCGGAAAATGCCTGGCATGCAACTCACACGACAGATCTATCCACATCGGTCTAAACCAGGTGCATTTTAAGGGGTCATTGGAAATAAAGACCATTGACTTGATATTCCACTGACCACCATTGACTTGATATTCCACTGCCCAAAATCTGAGCTTCGGCATATCCATCCCTTGGCTGGTCTCAGTGACCACTTGATGATATTTGCTGAATTTTCAGTTGACTGTGCCTCCCCTCCTTCTTTGCCTTCAACCCCAGTTAGTAATAGGGCCAGGTTAAATTTTAAATTCTTACGACAAATGGCTGTGGACAGGTTCCTAAACTTTGCATTGCTAGACTTTGGAGACACTTGTTTCAAAGTGGATGAGCTTTGGGCTGAGTTTAAATCACTGTGTTGCTTTGTGATAGAAAAGTTTATACCAAAGAAAAAGATCATAACTTGTCGTGGCTTCTCCTTCCCGGTGTGGTTCACACCTGGACTTCGCTCAAAGTATCTGCGGCTCCAACAGCTTTTCCAGGACTGCCTTTTGGAGCCAAGGTTACTTCCCCAGTATTCCTTCGCCTTAAAGGACTACCAATGGGAACTGCATGACACAGAGAGAAAATTTCTTCAGGTGTTGGCTGTCAATGATGTGATCTCCACTAAACAGTTTTGGAGATTTCATCACAGCAAAACTTCTACATTGGAGACCCTTGTCGACTGTAGAGAAGGTAATGATCCGGCATCTTTTGCACTGAAGGTCCGTGAACATATGGGTGCTGTTTCATTACCAGATTCTGGATTCACTTGCAATCAGCAACCCATAAATTTCATGAGGGATGCTGACGTGCTGACTGATGGCTCTGTACTTTATGCAATTAAATCAAGCAATAATTCAACTTTTGACCTCATTGACTGCATTCCAATGGTATTTCTATGTCTCTATGTCATTAACTTTAAACATTATACCAAGTGATTGGAAGCAAAGCATAGTTAAGCCTCTTCCTGAAGGAGGTTTAGCTCTGTCAATTGAAAACTTTAGACCTATTAGCCTGATAAGCTCTTGTGCCAAGCTGATGGAAAAAATCGTTGCTGGTTACTTGTATCGCTTGCTTGAGGGTCAAAACTTTTTCTTCCATGGTCAACATGGTTTCAGATCCAAATTTTCTTGTGAAAACTCGCTCACCGGTTTTATTCATGAGATCTCAGTGGCCTTAGGGAATTCAACACAAATAGATGGTTGTTTTATAGACCTGGTTAAAGCCTTCGATCGGGTCTCCATACCTCTACTTTGCAGGAAATTGGCCAAGTTGAATATCCCTGAAAACTTGTTCACATGGCTTTCAAACTTCTTAACTGATAGGCATTTCAGGGTTCTGTTAAATGGGGAGTTGTCCGATATTATCCCTGTTACGAGTGGCATCCCACAAGGGTCCGTTTGTGGTCCCTTACTTTTTCTCATCTATATTAACGACATGACTTCCGCAATTAAGTCCAGAATCCGACTTTTTGCGGATGACATCGTTGTTTATAGGGTCATATCCTCAAGTGAGGACTTCATTGCTCTGCAGACCGATGTGGACTCCATTGCAGAGTGGTGTGATGCCAACTGGGTATAAATGCCTCAAAAACATCCATTATGTCTTTTTCAACCTCCCGATCGCCTGCATTGTATGACTACAAGGTAGGATCCAAAGTTCTTTGCAGGCCAGATATCATAAAATACTTGGGATTGCTTTTTACTTCCAAACTGAGCTGGATTCCACACATTGAAAAGATTGTGCAAAAAGCATCAAATCAATTGAAGTTCCTTATTAGGAACTATAGCTATGCTTCTAGGCAAATCAAGACTATTTTATACATGTCAACTGTTAGGTCATTGTTAGAAATTCAACCACATCCTGGTCACCTTTCCAAAGATGTCACATTGATGCAATTGAGGCGTGCAGCGGAGAGCTGCAAGATTCGTTTCAGGCAACTTTAGCTTTGACGCGAGCGTTACGTCTCTCTTAAATGAGTTAGGATGGGATTCTCTTGAGAAGAGAAGAGTCCTGCATGGCCTTTCAGCATTTAGGCATTGCATTCTGAAACGTGGAGGCTGGGGTGATGGACCATGGAATCTTATCCCAAACGACAACTCTACAAGAGCAAGCGACTTTCTGTCCTTCGTTCCTCCTGTTTCTTTCCAAAAACATAGACAGAAACTCGTTTTTTCACAGCAGCCTTTTTCTGTGGAATCGTCTTTGCCTTCCTATGGATGCTCTCAATTTTTCCGAGGGCCACTTCAACAATGTTGTTCGGACCAAAATAGAGAATCTGACTATGGTCTAGGCAAATTTTCGGGCAGCTGACTTGGAGCCATATTTTTATCATTGCATGTCAGATTCTTCCTGCAGCTTCAATTTTAAAAATAAGTAGGCAGGGGTTCGCAGATAGCTTTTCTAATTCTTCTTCCCCCCCTTTTTCTTCCCATTTTCCATCAATTTTCTCTTAGGGCAATTTCATCCATTTGTTTTTAATTTAATGCAAATGCCTGTTGGTTTGGCTTTAATTTGTGCATCCAATACATGATCTCCATTTCTGTCTCTGGAATCTCCGGCACCATCTTCAAAACTTTTGCAAGGTTCGTTGCCCACAATTTATTTTAATGTGTTTGTTTTGTCCTTTTGACCTGCCTGACATGCCAACCATGGGGGCCTGTTGTCTGTGTTTGATTGAAAACAAAAGAACATGAACTTTTTTTTGGATTAGGGCCATGCTTTTTTTTTCATTATTCTAACAATCGGCGTTTTATCCTCTGCACTAACGGAATGGGATGCAATTTTTGGCTAAAATGCCTTTGTCAAAAATGAGACTGAATTGGTGTTGAAATACACGCCACAAATTGTTGCATCTCTCCGACGGCATTGGTTGTTTTTGTTTAATTTTTGACACTGGACTTTTGTCCCACGGTTGCGACGGCGGGGGGACTCCGTCCCCAGTATAAAAAAAAAAAAAAAGACTAAAAGAAATGCCGCAATCAAAATGAAGGGCCTGAGCCTGAGAGAGGATTTGGAAACCGACAGAAAAAATCATGCTTGAGGTCACAGGTACCATTGCAATTTTCATGTTGCTGGGAACAAAGGCAACCGTTATCATTGCCCGCATTGACTCCCACCCCACCGTCCATTGGTCCATTGTGTTGGACGGATGTCAGCCAGAACAATGTAACCAAATGTGCCCAATCCTGCCTCCAGTGTGGAGACGATCCGAGAGAGACCGGTTTGGTGGTAAGCCGACGACAATGTAGGAGGGGGAGATTCACCATGTAGGCCTCCGTCTGTGTACTCGTATGGTGTTAATGTGCGGAATGCAGCATACCTGCTCATAATGCAGGGCCAAGGAAGTTTTCCTTGGCCCTGCTCGTATGCGTCCAACTCTACCTCCTCGATACCTCACCGCAACCCGCTCCCAAAGGAAGATGGGGTCAAGGTCAAAATGCAATTGCTCTGAAAAGTGATGTTTCCCGATCGTTTTCACCAATGAGATGACAGTCGTTCCTCATTGGCCACCAAAGTGGGACATGACGTAGGACCAGGTTTGAAATCCCGTGGGTTTGACAAATTTGCGGCCTGCGCACCGCGACCCGTCCGTTCACTGGCATCGTGTTTTCCTCTTCCCGTCCGTCTTCTGTTTATTGATGACGTTTCCGTGAGTCGGCTTTATCTGAAGGAGGCACTGGTCTGACTCCCAATCCGAAGGTCGTAGGTTCGATTCCCGCAACAGTCGGAGTTTGTGGGTTGGGTAGCGCTCCATTCTGGCTGCAGTGACAGAAAGGGAGACTTTGTGGCGAGTCTTCTAGACCTTCGGAAGGGACTTTTGGAAGGTGGTCCCGTGTGCAAAAAGATCCACCATGTGCACATAGCACGTTTAAGAACACTGAGCCCGTCCAAAGAGTGACGGCAAGTTACAGAAACACAATAAAGCCACAGACACATACAGGGGTACCGAACACCAGTGCAGGGATGGTGAATGATTGGTGTGAATGGTGCCAGTGTGTGATGAGTTTGTGAGCAAGGCGCAAACTGTGAATGGGTTGACGTGGGCGAAAAGAAGCCCCCTGGGGGAACACCCCAAAAACCTTGCACCAGTTTCTGTTTCAGTTTCAGTTTACGGTTTTTGACCCGGGCATCCATTTTTTGTCCCGGACAGCCACCCGGATACCCGGATTTAAAGTGCCCGTACACCCATCATTTTTTACCCGGATGGCGGATAGGATACCCTGATAAACGACCCGTACACCCATTTTTTGACCCGGACACACTTCCGGATACCCAATTAAAGTGCCCGGACACCCTAATAAACGACCCGGACACCCATTTTTTGAACCGGACACCTGCCTGGATACCCAATAAAAGTGCCCGGACACCCATTTTTTGACCCGGACTCCCCTCCCTATACAGTGGCGGCTCGTGGGTATTTTGTTGAGTGAGGCCAGCCAGCCAATTGCCCACCCAACTGGCCTCTTGGCCTTTTATTGGAAATTTAAGTTCGGAAAAATATGGTCGGAGAAAGCTGGCGAGAATACACATATTTCGGGGTCACGTGGCCATTGAATGACAACGGTGACAAACGTGTTCAAACGTTTCTCATCTCCAATGTCTCCCAAGTGATTGCGATCCGGCTGTGGTCCACATCAAAGACTTTTTAGTTATCCCGTTCCCTGCAATATGCGTTCCCTGAATTGATAATGCTCTGGCTGTGTGGCGTGTGCTGCTAGATAAAGGGGGGTAAACTCTGGCAAAACACTCGATACTGAAGTTTTGAGAGAAGGCACAGATGTGACGCTGGGACCCCGCAGTGAAAAAAACCGGTCGGATCGTTGTGTCAAATGAAATTTGTCTGCGGAAAAAACTGAGCAAGGCTTTGTGGAACGCAACACTCTTGAAAACAAAACATTCCAGTCCAGCCCATTCCAGAACTGTGTTTTTGGAGATCTGGAAAGTTTTTGTCTGGGATTTACATGCTCAGACTTTTGGCAAATTGCTGATTCAGAGGCCAAAGCACAAAAAGGTCAAAAGGTTTTTGAAGATTTCGACATTCTCGACTGTGAAAGTCAATCCCGAAATTGCAATTATCGGCCAAAAACTTTGTATAATCTTTTGCTGCTTGATTGTTGTGGAACCGCCGGGTGTTTTGCAAAGTGCTTGTCGCCAGAATGAAGCTAAATTCTTGCTCAAACCAAAGTTTTCGGGGGTTCCAAATCTGCCTGCTTTTGTTCTCTTTCGAGACATCCCAGCAAACATCGGATGATGAAAATGTGATGATAAAATGATGAAAAAGTGAGTCAAGTGGTGCTGACCAAAAATGAGTGTGCAGAAAGTGATTTTTAGCACTCTAAATCATCACTGGAGAAGTGACGGAAATCAAAATACTTTTTGAGCACTTTTTTAACGCTTTTTCCTCTGGTTTTGGAGAGTGATCATCAAGTAGTGGTTTTGCACAATATTTTCATCACTTGTCCTGAAGGCGCATGGTGGCCGTTTGGATAGCCAGAGCGCACAACGAAGGGTCTGTTGCTTTAAACAGTAAATTTTTGAATGTCCTTTGCCACCACATCTGCCGGCTGTTTTTCACCTCATCCAACCTGAATATCTCTTTTCTTGCATATTGCGCCCAACACTCAATGTTTTTTCAAAACTGAATTTGCGAATTGTTAAAGGTCTTCTACTCCATTTGTATGTAGTACTGTTCACCTGTAATGTGCTGTTATTCGTCAATTGTTGTGCTATAAACATTCTTAGTTGTTCCTTAATTTCGAATGCGAATAAAATTGGATCAACATGCAATGTGTGGAATCTGAAATGAGCAATAAATTCATGCTCAAAACATCTTTTCTTTTTAGTGAGTTTGAAATGCCTAAAAAGTGCTAAAAAAGCGATGTTTGACATCACATTGCAAAAAATGCATATAAAAAGTGCTGAAAATGCGATATCTTTCCATCACAAAGGCCAATTTCAGTTGACTGCTATTTTAGTGCTTTTTAGTGATATTTAAGGGTGGTCCCTAAAATGTGGATACCTGGATACCTGGACACCCAACTGGATACCTCCTTGGACACCCTTCTAACCCAACCTCACCCATCCAAACCAACCTAACCTAACATATCCTATGCTAAACTATCCTATCCAAACCTAACCTAACCTCTGCTACCCAAACCTAACCTATTTGTAGGGGTGTCCAGTTGGGTATCCAGGTGTCCAGGTATCCATATTTTAGGGAATACCATATTTAAGTACCTACTTCTCCAAAAGTGGTGTGTTTCCACCACTTCAAGGGGACATTTGACCACAAAATAATCTTTCAAAATCGATTAAATGGTGATTTTGTAGCGTTCATATGACCGCTTTTCAAGCACTTAATAACTAAACTCATGTTTGCTGGGATATCAGTCAAACCCATCGAAAGCCAACGTGGAATTTTCCACTTAGGTACACCCCACAATGGTCGTCCCACGTTGCGCGCATGTCAGACAAACATTTTAAAGTGTGCTCTCATCATCAGAAAACCTTGTTTTTCTCCCGATTCTTCAGAGCCCAAAACCGTCAATATTCGATTTTCGAGAAACAACAAAAATTCAAGTTTGCAGTATTCACGAAACTATGGATTTCAGTCAGCACATTGGGGCTGTTTTTGACATCCTATAGATTCCAGAGGGCTCCATGAAAGAGACGTTGGCCCTTCACGTTGCGGAATTGCTGCCTCTCCAATTGTACTATCTCACTGGGCCTGCTGCTCTCGCTCTGAAACGGGGAAGTGACTAAAACGCTGAACCTGTTTGTCTTGCTTGTCCTGCTGGTAAGGTCTTGCAGGGTTAGGTCAGGGTTAGGTAAGGTTAGGTTTGGTTAATTTAGGTTAGGATAGCCTAATTTAACGATAACCTAACCCACTTGACCATTACCAGCAGGACAAGCAGGTTTCCAGCAGGACCAGCAAGACAAGCAGGTTCAGCATTTTTGGTCACACCCCTGAAACGGTGCCTCTTGTCCGGAAGCATCCTTTTCCTTTGTGAGGCAAAATCAAGCGGGCCTCACTGGCTTGTTTTTTGAGGACACTGTGTATGAGTGGACCGTTCCCCAAACGCCAACATTGAACAATTCGAGCGAGTGAGGTTGGAGGAACTCAGAGGCCAGAGCCCGACTGGCCGCACCGTGTTGCTCACCACAGCTCACAGCGATCTGTCAGCTCTCTCTGTCAATGGGCTGTTGTGCAAGTTCTTTCATGGTTGCACAAGTCCTTCCGAGAAAATCGAATCCAATAACAACGGGTGCGACATCGACGCCCAGAGGACTTTTAGAAATTCCATGATTTTTGCTGGTGGTTTGCCCACATGTCCAATGGTCATTGGAAATTGTGGAAAATGACATCATTTTTGAAAACCAACATGATCTTGAAAATCTTTTCGAATTTTTTCCCAAAAACAAGCAGTGAGGCCCGGCCTCACTTGCCTCACCTGACGAGCCGCCACTGCAATTTAATTTGCTTGGACATACCCAATTAATGTGCCCGGACACCCAGTTTTTTGACCCGGACACCCACCCAGACACCCATTTAAGTGGCCGGACATCTATTTTTTGACCCGGATACCCTACTAAACGACCCGGACACCCATTTTTTGACCTGGACACGCCCCCGGATACCCAAATAAAGTGCCCCAGCACCCATTTTTTGACCCGGACACCATAATAATTCACGCAGCTGGGAAGAGGGAGTGTGCATACTGCTGGCGAACGCCGCTGGTGCTTCCGTGACTCCCTGCGCTTGTTAACCGGCAGTTGCCGGACGGCGCCCTCGCCGCGCGACTGACGCAAGGCGAACCTTTCCCTCATTGTAGTGCACTGGATAGGGTAGGTGCTCACGTATTGCTCTAAACTGCTCTCATCCCATATCATGTTTCAAACTTTGCATTTATTTACCATCCAAGTCTCTTTATTTATGACCTCCTAAAAAACATTTCATGCAGCTCTTGGGCAGTCTGATGACTGAATTTTAGAAGCAAAGTAAGCCTGTTTTGCAGAGATCAACAACTGCTCAATTTTAATATGTCCCGTAGCCGGGTTTGAATAGGAATGTTAAATGGCTTGCGGTAGGCTTTGGTTTTGATGTCATCCCTAAGAATGATCGTCTTCGCCAAGTGAGGATTAATCCAGGGAGTAAGAACAAGTTTCGAGAGGTTTCTCGTGCGAGGGTAAATCCTTTTTCTGGATGCAAATACCAAGTTTCCTTACAATTTGAACAAAAAAGTTACAAGCCTTCTCGCAGCTAACCATAGACACCAAAGGTGACCAGTCAAAACCAGCCAGTAATCTTGAAAGATATGGATAATTTATCTTGGTCCCTGCAACTGGAGGGATAATTATTGCATGAGGTAAACCAACTGCTGATGGTCTTTCACACTTCAAAAAACAAAAGATGGATAATGATCCGAAATTGAGTATTCAATAACACCTGCCTTTATAACATGCAGTAAATTACAATAAATCAAATCAAGAATAGACTTAGATATATTAGTGACACGGGTGAAGGAAGATATTACTTGCACCAATTGAAAGAAATTACAAACTTCCAGTAATTTTTCAGAAACCCTGCTATGCTTACTTGTGTCTATGTTGAAATCTCCTAATATTACTACCTGAGCGGACAGATCAAGGCCCTCAATAAAGCTTGCAAGATTTGAAACAAATTGATTGGAAGAGTAACTGGGTGACTTGTACAGCATAATTATTGTCACATTTAACTGGACCTGGCGAATGGTGTCAAAGAAAATTGTAAGTCCAATGGCCTCAACACTGCCATCCACACATAGCACAGAAGTATCCAGTAAATTGCGGAGAGACCTTGACATCAAGTATAAGGCCACATCTCTCCCATGCTTACCAATTCTAGGCTTGCTAACAAAAGAATAACCAGGAATGCCCAATAATGCACTTTGAATTGCCCAGGTTTCGGAGACACCAACAAAAAGGGTATTGGGGAATCAAGCAAAGTGATGAACACTTTCAGCTTATCAAAGTTTTTGTTCAGACTTCGGATGTTGCAATTTAAGAGACAGTAATAATTATTGTCTAGCGGTGCCAGACTTCTAAAGGCATTGACCCCGTGTGAATGTGAAGACAGAGGCAAGTCTACATCAAAATTCTGAGCCATCAGATGTACAGCAGAAAAGTATGAAAAACATCAGCATTCAGTTTTCAAAGCAACAAAAATTACAATTTCTTCAGATCATCAACAGAAGTGTTGATCGATCTCAAACTAAGGTGTTCTGAGACATAGATCAGTGAGTTCGGGCAATTGGTAAACCCTAGGTCATGAAGATGTGTCCGAGCTTTTCTAATACCAGACAGAAAAGTGTTCTTTGTGTCTCTGGATGTGAATTTGACAAGAATCGACTTTGCACCTGCAGAACTAGACAATTCTAGGAAATGCGCAGTATCCACCTGAGCATTGTAGGTACTTAAACTCAATCTTCAAGGTTGAAGCAAATTTTGTTCATGATTACTTCAGGTGCAGAAACAGACCTGGATAATTCCAGATATGGCAAGCCTCTGATAATTATGTTGTTGAGTTTCATATACTGATCCATTGCATCCTGAGCTGAGTACAGTGCATTGATATCTTGTCGACAATGGCCAATAGCGACTTTGTTCACTGCATTGTGTCGGCCTTGTTCATCTACACTATCAGTTAACGATGTCAAGTCTGCCTTCATCACATCAAGAGAGTGAGATATAAAATCAACCGAGGCCTTCAGCTCAGTCTGATTAGTCTGAACAGCAGACACCTTGCCATCAATTCCCTCAATTGCAGTGACAAGGCGATCCAGTTTTTTTGTCCAAGATATCCAGTTTAGAAGATCCGCCCGATGAAGAAACACATTTCTGTGCATTAACTTTGGAACTGAGGACATATCTGGAGTGGAAGCAAGGTTGGGGCAGCAAGCCTTGCACAACCAGGTTTTGTGACTGTCCATAGCATGCTCCCGAAATGAACCATCATCAAGTCCGGAACAACGCTTGTGAAACCAGCTGTAGCATTGATCACATTGAATGGATGGTCCTTTCTCAGCAACCTTCTGTTGGCAAGCCCCGCAGAGAACGGCACTCTTAGAACTTCGAGGTGTCATTGAGTCCATTAAGATGATCCAGAGGAGGTCAGTAGTTATTCCTCCTTTAAGTCAAGAAGCACAAGTCAGCTATAGCCTAGATCTAAAATAACTTGCAAGCCTATCCCCTGCCTCAAAGAAACAATGTTTCACCCATGTTATGCCAAATGCTCCATGTATGCCAAAGTCTCAAATGACACTATAGCACTTGCCTATGGCAATTTTGGCTCCTGAGTTACGTCAATTTGTTTTGCGTAGGGCGATTCAAGAAAATACTTGTAAAAGTCCAGTGTAATGTCAAAAATACAAATCCTAGTGTCATTTAACTCACCTCAATGTGGAGAAAAACTGGTCCAAATTTCAGCCTCCGAATTTCAGATGCAAATCAAAGTTTGGATTTTGGCGGAAAATGCAAATGCGAGAAAACATCATTTTACGTTAAACCCACAAAATTAATACGGTGGTAGAAAAATGCGTTCTCGCACTTGGAGCGAGTCAGTAAAACTGCTGCTATTTTGCTAAAACATGTCCGATTTTGAAAATTTTTGCACCAAAATTCTCAGAAAACATCGCAGAATTCAAAATGCCAAAAAAACTGAAAAAGTGAAAAAATTCAAAATTTGCCCAAAATTGAGGCAGTAATCCCCCTAACTTCATCCCATGACCTGCCTTTCATTCACTTTCCTAGTTCCTACAGCCTACCTTACCCATCATATCATTTGATTTTCATTAGGTATTTATTGCTGCATACCAGGCACCAGCAGACCAGCACACCTATTTTAAGTTTTTTTTTTGTTTATAGGGCTGTTTTGTTTTGTTTTAGTCTGAACTTTAGCCATGCTTAGTTTGCCTGTGTCTATTCATCTTTTTCTATTTTTTAATTTATTATGGCTGCAATGGCAATTCCTTCTTTCTGGATCACTATTCACTGGTCCAAAAGAAAACTTTTGTTCATTATTTTCAGGACGTAATTACTGACTTAAACATCTGAGTTTTTGCCACTTTTGTCCATGTTTTTCCCGGTAAAAACCCGTCATTGCCAGTGGCCGGCAAAAACCAGTTTTTGCCGGCAAAAAGCAAACCCTGTTTGAAGCCATAATAAAACAAGAACCGAACACTCCATAGCATAAATCACAGCAAATGAAACCAACAGAGTCATTCAAAACAACTGGTAAAACCTTTAAAATTCAAGAATTACTCTGAACAAAACACTTACTTACTTACTTATTTATTTCCATAACAATCCAGCCCATTTTTAACAATTTACAACATAATAATTATCAACCAACCTCAAATCTCCAGCAGGTAGGTACCAGACATTATTTATCCGTGGTTGTCAATCACACAGATGTGGTTTTATCATTTTATGTACCTACAACATAATTGACCTCACGTAATTCTTGAGCAAATTCATCAATCATCATCAAATCAAATTCATAAATGAAAAGTTCCTTGTTAAAATGTAATCAATCAATGGGAGGAAAGAGAGGAAACAAGTTAAAATCTGGGCACATAAATGGAATCCCCATGGACTTCTGGCGAGGGAACAATGTTTACACATTGGTACCTACCTGAACATTTCTTGAACATCAGCATCAAGCCTGCAGCATTAACCAGCACACACGCACACCACAACATACCCATTCGCAATCTCAAATGAAAATATGCAAAAAAGCGAATAAAAGTTAAGACATAGGTAGGTGAGAGAAAAGGAAGAAAGTAGGGAAATGACAAAATGAAGAAACAAAGCCAACAACATGAGATTAGATAGAAGAAAAAGAAGTAGAAGATAGGAACACAGTTTGACCCACATAGGTTCCTAGGTAGTCTTTCCGGAGCACTACTCGGGGGAAGGGTTCGCCTTGCGTCAGTCGCGCGGCGATAGCGCTGTCCGACAACTGCCGGTTAACTAGCGCAGGGAGTCACGGAAGCACCAGCGGCGTTCGCCAGCAGTACGCACACTCCCTCTTCCCAGCTGCGTGAAAAAGGTTTGCACTGACCACGCAGAGGGGGGCCACCAACATGGGCCGCCGACTCGGGCAGGTTCCCGGCTTAGGTCTGGGCATGAGTCATACCCGTTCCCTGACCTCATCTTTATCAACCCCTCGTAATGCACCGGATCGAATCTAATCCCAGGTCTAATTTGGGCCCCTAGGAGAAAGTAGTTTTCACTACGAATGCCAGAGAAAATAACAATGAGGAACTTCAGGAAAAGGGTTGAGTCAGAAAGGAATCCACCGAATTCTGGATAGACGATTCCAGTCTACAATGGTTCTGGGAATGAAAGAATACTTAAAATGTTCTTAGAAGGTTGATAAACGGGATCTTGGAAGTATGGTCATGGCGACCAAAGTAATCGGGAAGAGCAAGGGTTTCAGATAGACATGACCAGCCACCATTATGAGTAAAAATCTTACTTAGAGCTGACAACCTAAACTGAGAACGCCTATCGGAGAGTGAAGGCCAGTTCAGAGAGGAAAGCATCGAAGTCACGCCTGAATGGCGAGAAAAATCATTCCTGACGAAACGAGCAGCCCTACGCTGAATTTTTTCAAGCTCATCAACGAGGGAGATTTGGTACGGATCCCAGATTATGCAGGCATATTCGAGAAGTGGACGGACAAGTGAAATATAAAGTGTTTCCTTTGTTGAAGGTGAACAGGATTTGAAAAGACGCCGAATTTTGAGAAGAGCAAAATTGGCATTGCGAGCAATGTTGGTTAGTGATGTGTAGTTTCCAGGACAGATCAGATGAAAGTGTCACACCAAGGTATTTGCAGGACAATGAGGTTGATAAGGTTGTGCCTGACGAAGGAAGAGCATAAGAAGACTGAAGAGGATGCAATTTAGTTGAGAACCTGACATGGGCACATTTTGATCCGTTCAGGCCAAGGCCCCAATGAAGGCTCCACGAGTCAAGGGAAGCAAGATCATCTTGCAACAAGTCGACATCAGAAACAGAGTGAATAATCTTGTAGAGGACGCAGTCATCAGCAAATAGCATTATTCTTGAAGAAGTTATGACGTCAGGAAGATCATTGATGAAGATGAGGAATAGAAGAGGGCCCAACACACTACCTTGAGGAACATCTGAAGTTACAGGAAAAGATGGAGATTTAGTTCCAGAAACAGAAACAGACTGTGTCCGGTTGCTGAGGAAGCTGCCAATCCAAGAGATAATATGGATAGGTAAGCTGAGAGTGGTCCACCACTCTCAGCTTGTGACCATTTAAGTACCATGCAAACTTGCTATCTCTTTCCCTACTATTAAATACCATAACTTCGGTTTTGGCTTCATTGATAACCAACTTCGGTTTTGGCTTCATTGATAACCAACTTGTTTAGCTTGCAATAGGAGGCAATGTTTGATATCGCCAACTGCAGGCTCTGTGCATCCTCTGCCAGAAGCACAGTGTCATCTGCATATAAAAGAGCTGGGACAGTCATAGCAGATGACTGTCCTTCTTGGACCAATCTAACAAACCGGGCATTACAACCCTCAAGATATCCTATCATATCATTGATAAACAGGCTAAAAAGTATGGGAGACAGCACATCTCCCTGTCTCACACCTCTGCATACTGTGAACTCTTCAGAGAGAGTATCAAATCCTCGCACCCGACTCTTCCAGCCATCATGCATATTCACAATAAGATTGTAAATGTTGCCTTCTATGCCAATATCTTTTAGTTTCGAGAACAGGAGCTCATGATCAACAAGATCAAAGGCTTTCTTAAAGTCTACAAAACACGTATAAAGACACTTGCTAGGTTTCTGCTGTTTATACACATGAGCTAAGTTACTAAGCATAAAAATATTGTCAATGGCACTGTACTGTGGTCTAAACCCTGCTTGCCATTTAGACAGCTTCCCGTGGGCATGTAACCAAAAAGTAAGCCGTGACTTTACGAGA
>JASGXE010006178.1:0-21412 GCA_030068105.1 Sinentomon sp. SZTP_YWyxl
TTCCACAGATGAACACTATTCGTCAAGATTTCGTGCCATGGGTATGTCCGGAACTTTTGAGCTATGTGCCCCTCGCATTTGGACTTATTGGTAAGAATGTTTTCCTTTTTACCTGGAAATGGAAGTGACGTGCATGGAAACCACATTCCATTTGAAGACAAGAACAGAGCTTGCTCGCAATTTAACTAAAGTCCACAGCAAGCATATCCGTTTGGGCAAATTCCCAAACATGGCATGGTATTGGTCGGTTGGCAAGCAATCGTCACTCTTCTCTTGCATCTCCCTCCCTCCCTCGCTGATTTGGCTGATAGAAAAGCAGTGGAGAAAAGAAGTAAGGGGGAACCAACACTTTCAACTTATTAGGTTGCATCTTTTCCAGATTCATACCCTTGGGAGGTTGTATTCCAGTATTCCAAAAGGGTGATAGCAGTGGCTTAAGTTGAAATATACAGCTTGGCTTGAAAATTGAAGCATGCATTTCACATCCAAAAAGGCAAATAATAATTAATCAAATGAATGGTGGCATATTTTCAAATGTAATTTTTCAAACTCTCACCGCTTTTTTGCACATGGTGCTCGTCCCATTTCTCTCATGATCACAGGTTGCTTCACATTAGGGATGAATTACCTACCCTGGGAATGCGATGATAATGCTGCAAAAGTGGTCGACTCAGCCTAGAAGATACTTCGATATCCTCGGTGATGCATTTGCTGAGGGGACTCTTGGCAGGGCGAGTAGGAGAGAAGATGGTCAGCCTGATGATTAGATCATGTTGTGTTGACTTAACATGATCTGGCATCCATGATCAAGTGACTTAGGGGAGGGGTTATTTCCTGCACTTTTGGCACAAAATACCACAGCAAATTGACAACTGTTTTTTACATTTTTGTGGCAGAAGGGTAGGAGCCCTAGACCCAAGGGTGTAGAGGACTAAACTCTGCCTGCTGTTACAAACAAATTTGATAATTCTTGCCATTATGAGTTTAATGACCTTATAGCTGCATACCTCTTTAGTTCACGTACTTTTGTGCAGTTACACACCCTTGGGTCCCCGTATGACCACTGCCCCATTTTCGTGTGTGAGCTTTCAACACGACATAATTTAAGGAAGGAGTAAGGGAGACGTGATTCACTCGCACTTGCACTTCATATCCTTCTATCCTGAACTGTGCACTAATTGAAATAGAATGAGAACCAATGGCATCACATCTGTGCTCGGCATCTGATCAGTCTGTTGCCGGAAGATGGGATTGTGGTCGTTTCGCAACACGAGCAAAGATCCAACTGCTGTGGAGAAATTCAAACTCAACAGGTAGGAGTGATCACAAATTTTTCGTTTGTTCGTTTTCAGCATTTAGGCCTACATGCTTCCAGTCGGGGAATTGCTCAAAAATATGCAGAATACAGGGAATATCAGGGATCGTCAGGATCCCCGTGAGCCTTAAAATGACTGCGAAACGAAATTTTGAGGTCAAAATGAACACCGAAATTTCAAAATTTTTTCAGCGTCTGAGGGACTCTGTTCCCCAGATCCCTGCCAGTGGCCCCCCCAGACCCCTGTCAGAGGCCCCGCCCATCGGAACCTCCCTTGGGCTCTGATCAAGATCCCGTAAGGCCTGCGGCAGCTTTTGACATTTGACAGCGGTGCTTTATTTTGGAAAGGTAGAGAAATGGATCAGCAAAGGTAAGGGAAAGTCCGGGGAATGGATCAACAAAACTCAGGGAAACGAAATTCCAAAAAGTTCTGGGAACCCTGAATTTCTGAAAAGGCCAGAAAATATCAGTCCTTTTAGTTAAAACTCTGATCATTAAATTTTGGCCAAATGCGAAAGTCTCCAGAAATGGTAAGCTGACGATGAACATGAATAGGCATTCCAATTGGAACACGGCAGGAAGCAGTCTTGCGTTGTTGTCAACTGCCATGGAAAACCATGAGAACAGCTTCCCCTGTTGTACTGCTGCTTGACCCACCTTTTTGTTAATTTTGTTCATATGGTGTTGAGCTGCTTCGCCAGGACATACTTCAAAAATCAATGGCGCCACTCTGTTTTTAATGAGTCGTCCAATCTACAAAAAAGACAGCTGTATAGTGGCATTGATAATACCTTTCACACATGTCCAAATTGCAACTTCAAATTTAGCAAAACCTCCATGCTGCAGAAATTAAAGATCCTCTTTTATCACCGAAGGCAAAGTCTGACACCTCTAGAATGCTTTGTTGCAATCTTGTGCAATTTCTACCACCTGCATCAGCTTTAAAAAATGGAAAAAGTTACGGAGGCAACAGTTACATTGGAATGTATGAGATCAAAAATTCCGTCACTTGTCTGCCCATCTAGTCTTGTCGTGTGATGATTTTGGATGGAATGACGAGGGAGAGGTGTTTGTAGATTTTGGCTCGTCCTCTTGGTGAAGATGATACCTAGTAAGATGATCCAAGTTTACTGTATTTGCAATAGCGTACGATCTAGAAGACAGGGCCAGTCGTATTTGTTGGTTTTGCATTTGAGAAGGCCAAGGATGCATGTAGATTGCCCCAAAATAGTGAAATAATAGAAGGCAACTGGTGCTTTGTGCCTATGGACACGAGAAAGGAGAAAGATGAAAAATTGATGCCAAATGTCTTGCTAATAAGAAATTTTGTTTTTGATGTGGGTTTTGATTTAATGGATACAATGCAAACGAATAACGCGAATTGCTAACAATTTTGTTTTGCGGACATTTTATGAACATCGTGAATGAACACTTCTCTCCAACCTCTGTCTATTTGGAAAGGACAGATGACATTCATATCATGGAGTTCATGGCTGGCATGGAAATGGGACCACCACAAGCTTTGTCTGAAATTCATTGACTAGAAAGTCTGATCCAGTCTGACATTAAAAATTCACCAGCTGGGCTGTTCATTTGTGGATTCCTTGATATCAATGAATTGCAACTTGAAAGTCCAATCATCCGACTCTTCGAGAGCAGCCATACCATGTTGTATCCACTGGTTCTTGCCCAGTCGTCGAAGTTGAGCAACATTGGGCCTCGATAGTGCTGGATTGGATACTGCCTCTGCACACCAGGTGCTGCTAAGTGCTGACCTTGAGGAAAAAAGAATCTCGTTTCATCTTATGGCCCTGGATGTTAAGAAGTGCTTCCGTGGTCTGGGCCGACCAACATTGCGTGGTGTACGGAAGTGTCCGAAGTGTGGAACACAGACAGGCACTCGTGGTCTCTGTTGTAAGAACAAATCATGTGATGTGGTCTTCAAAGATATCAATCAAACTAGAAAAGCCACCACAGATGCATGTAAAATTCTCTACGATGGTGATAAGATCCAGGTTGGATGACATGAATGTCGTTTCTGTTTCTCTATTGCTTAGACTATTTTTGGCTGGAATAGGTACCAATTGCGTTTGAATTTTGAGCTGAAGCTTAACTTAGCCTTTATTACAGAAACTCCATCGATGTTAAGAATGTTCACAAGCGATATTCCTGAATTTTTTTTTACTTTTTATGGAAACACTCAATTTTTAATTCATTTTACTATCAAATTTTTCATTAGTAATAATGGAGAGCAATTGACGGATGTTTCTCTTGAGAAATTTCTCGATGCTGAGAATGTTTGTGCGAGAAATCGAGATTTTGTCAATTTCTGCCGAATCTTTTGTGCAAGAAATGGAAATTTTGCCAATTTCTGCCGAATCTTTTGTGCAAGAAGTCGAAATTTGGCCAATTTCTGCCGAATCTTTTGTGCAAGAAATCGAAATTTGGCCGATTTCTACCGAATCCGCGTTTTGAGCTGCAGCCTATAATTTAAACAATAACTTTTTTTCTTCTGTTATTGTTTTGCCTACCTTGTGGAGTCCTCTCTATTTCCCTCAGTCAAAAATTCCTCCAGTCGGGGAAATCAAAAAAGTCACTGGAAGCAAAGTGAGTACCACTGGGATGGTGTGGAAGCTCATTCTGGCCAAAAAACATTGACACCACACCCTGGATTCGACGGAATCCATCATCCCAAGCAAAATCTCCAAATTTGGCTGCAATTTGAAAATCAGAACACATCGGCAAAATTTGCTTTGCAAAAGTGAAGTGTGAAATTGTATCCATGAATAATGTGTCCGTCTGTTGGTCAAAATATCCCAGAAGATCCAGAAAGATCATTCATGGTCATTTGGTGACCCTGATCATCTTGCAAAAATTGAACATTGTTGATGGTTGGCTTTTGGTGTCGAGGTTGCCTTTGCTCGAACACAGTCTTCAATCTTTCGTTAAAAATGCCCTATTTGGTCGTGAATCGACTTTTTGCGAGAGAATTGCCCTATTTAACAGTATGCAAGTGCCTGTAAACGTCCCATGCCTTTGACCCAAGGTTTGAGGAAGTTTGAAATGGTAAACTTTATTGTGATGACCTGCACAAGTGCCTAATTTGGACCAGTGCACAAAGGTGACCTCTGCTTCATATGCTATCATCAGAGTTCGGGAGAGCCGAGAAAATCTGCTCAAAGCATGCTGAAAAGGTGAAGAATTGAGCTTTCTTTTCATACTAAGAACATCAAAATCCTTCAAGGTTGAGTTGCGGAGCAGAAAAAAGTGCACCTACTTTCTGGACAGCCTTCGTACATCGAGAAATCTCTCCACGGCCAGCAGCATGCCATAAAAGCAAGGTGACTCAATTTAAAGCATGGGATGATAAGGTTGAAGGTCTTCCAAAAACATTGCCAGACAGTTCCTAGAATGACCCCATGCAAGCAAACAGTGAATGACTTTATTCGAGTCCTCTGACCCAAATAGCCTATAGGGCCATTGGATTTGCAAATAGTGTGCATCTAAGACCCATTCCTTCCTTGCTTTTTGGCTGGCAACATGCCATTTCTCTGTGCTTTTGATTCAAGCAAAATGAACCCATTGGGTCGGTTTTTTAAACTAAGCCCATCTTTTAGGCCGCGGATTCTTTTTTTTTAATGCAATTTTGTGTCCAAAAGAAAAAGAATCCGCGGCCTAAAAGATGGGCTTCGTTTTAAAAATCGGCCCATTCTCTGACTTTTGTGATGATGACTTCATTCCCACTGTCTGACGCATTTCTCCGTATGTATTCCGTCCGCCATTCTTTTTCCAGGATGTCTACTATTCTCTGGAAAACTGGAAATTTTTGGAATTTTGGGACTGGAATATTCAGGAAATTTCACAAGATTGATCAAAACTCGGGGAAAATTTGCCCTTGGGAGTTTGGCCTATGGATCACCAATGTTGCACCAAGAATGAACACTAAATTATCCAAATTTCTTCAGCTTGGAACCCTGCTGGGGCTCTGCTCCCAAACCCTGTGCTTGCTTCGCCTTTATCCATTGGAAAATTACAAATCCACTCTGGAAAACCTGGAAATCTTGGGGAACTTTTTTAAAATCAGGAAAAGAGACACCCTAATTTCTGTTACTCGGTGCCTCGTTCTCTACCGAAGCTCAGCGTGTGACCATGCCAAAATATGTTACACACGATCTTCCAATTTCAAGTTGCTCCTATAATCCTTGCTTTGCCCATCGGCATGCTCTCAATCTTGAGTAGATATCAGGAGTTTTTAAACAATAGGCCTAAATTCTGAAACTATTCACCAATGCATCAAAAAAAGAAAATGCTCAGTTTTCTTTTGCCCTCAGGTTTTTTCAGTGAGGATACGCTCAATCGGACCGGACAACCGTGGTTTCATAATCTTCACAGCAAACGACTTCCTTCCAGAGCAAAGGGCCTACACCTGCCTGGTTAAGACGTGCCCTGATCGGTTGACCAATGTTAGTTCGTTTGGAATTTTGTAAAGTTACGCTCATTTGACTGTTTATTTTTTGGTTTGATTCGTAAATTTTCTATCATCTGAAAATGTGATCATGTTCTCTTGAATGTGAACCCCCAACTCAACAATTTCATGCTGTTCTGGGCTTTTTGATGAGTCCCAACCTATTTTGAATTGCACCTTGATTTTTGGGCATATTTTCACCATGGCAGCCAATTAAAATTGAGGTAGCAACTGGATAGGCAGAGTTCACTGCCCTTGATTTTTTGAAAGAAATATTTTCCTAGACTGAGAATATTGGAGAAAAAAAAAGTTGCGAAGCATTAGGAGCAGTGCTTTAATAAAGCAGTTGCTGATCGATTGGGCCTTGGGCCCAAACAGCTGCATGCTCTTCGGGCCCAATCGATAAACTAATCACGAGCAAGCGGTTAAACTCATCACCCTTTCCCGATGTCGGCAACGTCGAATCAAGTGCAAAAGATCCGGCATGAAGATCGATAAAAGCTCAAATGTGTCGACGGGTGAAAAAGGTCGACTGGGGCAATTTTCACGCATACTTACGCAACACTGCAGATTGGCAGGAACAAAGCAGATTCCGAAATCGTTATTTCCAGAGAGCCCAATTTGGAAATTATAAAAAAGGGTAACCTTATCTGTTCTTTGTTCTTGTTTCATCCGGTCAGGGTTGGCCATGGACATTGGGGCTAGAAGTGCATTTAACTTTGCGAACAACAGAAGCTGGAAAAAATAGAATGAAGCAGAAGTGGATTGGTGACGAACTGCATCATCTAAAATTGGTTCAAATTTTAATTGGACCAATTTTACTAGGATTCCAGAACTACACTAAGTGGACCAGGGCTCCACTCTCGATTTGCTCGTCCGCTGTAGCTCATGCGACACCACCGTTATACATTTCAGAAATGATTTTTATGTGCTCTCATGCAGGGACTCTTTTAAGGGGACATCGGCCTTCCAGTCAACAAATTCCCCGCCACGGCTCTCTTGCCGTTCCCTCGGTTGGCTTGCCCTGGTGGTAAAGTTTGCCTCTGGAACACCAATTTTGCCTCCAACAGGAACCCTAAAATTTCAAAAATCTTTCAGCTTCTGGAGGGCTCAGCCCCCCTAGACTCCCCGCCAGGGGCCCTGCCCCTTGGAACCCCTTTGGGGCTCTGCACCAGATCCCGATTACTGGGGGCTCCGCCCCCCAGACCCCCCGTATGGCCTGGGCCCAGACTCTTTGACACAACAAGCCCCCTGTATAAACCTGAAATGACGACCCTGTGTGCTCTAAAATATTTATGAGATGCCCTTTTTATGAGTGTACGTTCCGGCCTTTTTTCCGGACACTTGAATCACTGATTGCCCTTAATGGGGCCATTGGGTTTCCACCCACTGCTAAAGTGCGTGAAGGTCGGATCATTTCTTTTTGCCTTTCTTTCTTTTTTGATTTTTTAACCTTGGAAGACAACCCACCGAGGGGCAGAGGAGAAAGAAAAATTCCAGTGAGCAAATTACGGAGGAGACAAAGTCTCATGACCTTCAAATCCTGAAATAATAAGAAATCAAACAGTCCATGAACAATAAAAGATAATAATCGTTCAAAGAGTGATAGATTACAAGATAGAAAAAAGAGACAGGCTGTAAAAGGACTAGATAGGATGAGATGGATAAGGGGACTGAGGAAGGGAGGGAAGTATGGTGACTGAAATAGGGAGGGCGAGGCGACCAGCGCAACTCTCTCCTGGAAGCATGTGATGGCCCTTCACAGGGCCATTGGGTTTCCTGATTTCGAGTGGTGCTGGCTCGGGAGTGCAGCATCACAGCAGGACACGTGCAATTTCTTCTCCCACTGGTGAAAGAAGAGGGGGAGAGAAATGCACAGTCATTCTTTTTGAAATTGTGCAACCCAATTGCACATGAACAAGTGGGTACCACAAGCTGCAATGCTGGCACTGGAAACACTGAATGCCACTTGCTGTGCAGAGGGCAAAAGTAGCAATTAGTTTTTCCGTGTATAAATGAAGAATGTGAGCACCCTCCTACAATAAAATTGTTGACAGTGATATTCATTTCATCTTCTTGCATGACAGTTCTTTATCACATTCGTGAGTTCGAAAGTTTCCTCCTCAACTGTGATTGAATCTGGTAGACATTCTCTGATCATCACAGCTCAACATATTCTGTCAGTCTGATGATGATCCCAGAACAACGATAAAAAATTCAATGAAAAATCACCCTTACCGGGAATTTCGACGATTTTGTCTCCATGGTTCGAGTTGAGTCGACGTTTCGGGCGCATCGCGCGTCCGTTATCAAGACGAGATGAGTCTCGTCTTGATAACGGACGCGCGATGCGCCCGAAACGTCGACTCAACTCGAACCATGGAGACAAAATCGTCGAAATTCCCGGTAAGGGTGATTTTTCATTGTCAAACACGTCTCCAAGTTTCCAACCCACTGTTTACAGTTTGATAAAAAATTCTCACACAATTGTGGAGAGCAAAATGTCAGAACTTGTCCTCAGGGGTCGCATTGTAAGAAAAAAGGTAGGGTAATGCCTGTATGCTTCCTACGATGTGTTGGGCGAAGCGCAATGCCAGGGGAGGGGTAAGAGGAACCTCAAACAGTGCTCAGAATTCTTAACTAAAAAAAAAAAAATTTCTTTACTAACTCGCAACCCCCATCTGCACACACCCAATTGAATATTTCCGGGGCATAGACTCTGCTTCACAAAAGTGAGGAGGTAAGGAAATGGCGTTCCCCTTGGTAATTTTTTGCTGGGGGAATGCCGTTTGTTCCCCCAACCAAAATGCCGTTCCCCCATGTTCTCCCTCAATGCGGGTACTTGTCCTCAGTTTGACCGACCTCAGGTCATCAATTTTGCTGTTGTTTACTCCATCTCTGCTTTCGAAACTGTTGTCACAGTCGGTTAACCGGTCAAGCCCGATTGCCGTACGCCATACGCGCCACAAAGTGCTATGGACAGCTCCGATTGCCGTACGGTGTACGCACGTATAAAGCTGTTGCGATTTTCCGACTGCCGTACGCCGCACGCGCTCAATTCCCATGCAATTAAATGGGTTTATCGCCGCAAATGCGGCGAATCGCGTCGGCTAAAATTTTCAAAGTCGGAAAGAGGAATAAACAGCGATCCAGACGACGTTTATTTCACCAAAATCGGTCCAACCGTTTCAAATTGGCGCAATTTTCAAATTTCCCGGGTTTTTGTCCGGAGTTCCTGTTGAAGCGCCTTTTTTCGCGATCGTGCCACATCTGCCGGCCGCCGAAATTTGAATTTTCGAAAAGTTGAAAGACGCGCGATTTAGCAGACGCTTATTTCGCTCGATTTGCTGCATTCGTTTTGAAATGGCGTCGTGTTGAAATTTCCTGTTTTTTCCAGTTTTTGCTCAATTTTGGTGCGGTTTTCAGTGGTTTGTGTGTGTTTTGGCCAGATTTTTTGTGCAAAAGTGTTTTTATTGGTTGAAAACATCAAAATATGAGTGATTTTATTGACACAGAGCAGAAATCTGGCTTGGTTGGGCAGGAAATGCATGCATTTCTGCTTTTTCCGTTTTTCGAAAATCCTTGCAAAAATTATTAATTCCGGCGGGAGCGACACTTTTTGGTGCCGAAAATTGCGGAATACCATTGCAAATGCCGAATTCGTAATTTCGGGCGTGAGGGGTTTTTCATTGCCATTTTAATGTGTATGTTTTATAAAGTAATGCCACAAAAGTTCCTACCAATTAAAGTTTTTGTAAATTTCATGTTCATCCTCATTCATGTACCAACTATTCGTGTTTATCTTGCCACGAGGACAGGATAATCATTCATCTCTGCCACTGGATTTTTGTCTGAACAAGGAATTTCCTGCATCTTTCCTGATCTCGTCAGATTCATCACGTCATGTTTTTGTGACATGCTACCACATTCACCATTACCACTCGCAATCCGCCTCAAATCTATACCTAATTCAGCAGATTGATGCATTCTTTTCAATGATTTAAAAGAGGTGGCATTGTTGTGGAACTTGTGGACATGCGTGGGAAAACATTGTAACTGTTTTTTTTTTATTGCGTGTTTTCTTTATCCAAACTAGCCAGCGAAATCCTGCTTTCACAAACGATCTGCTTTGAGGTGTTTTGCGGAGTCTGAGCCACTGCACCTCGACAAGAAGATCTTAGAAAGACTGCGAATGCCACGCATGATGAAGCAGGTAGGTCATTGTTTTTATGCCATCTCAAGATTTTCCCTCGATCGACAAGGAACAAAAAGCCCATTGTTGAATTTTTGCATTGTTGCGGACAATGGTGTAAATGGCCATGTAAAATAGAAGGTGGCGGCAGTTTTCGCCTATGGCAGGATTCGCCTACGGCAGATTTAGCCGGTTCAAGGCAGACAGCAAATTCTCACAGTTCAACATCGACGACTCATTTCGTGGCATGATTCGCCTATCAACAGCCATGATTCATTGCGTAGCATATGAATCGCCTACATTGAGACGCAGCCAAGAATGCCACACCGCATGCTGGGTATTTAAAGATGATCTGCAAGAACGCACTTCTCCAAAGTTAATCAAAGTCAAGAAACAGACCTCCAAATTGCTGAACACAATCCGTCGTCGATTGCGATGCCGTCGATTGTCGCCGTTCTATTTGCAGTAGTTAAGAAAACTGCCCTCCTCACAAGCGCTCTTTCAAAAGCTGGCAAATTCCTCCCCGTTCCTGGGTCATCCCTCCTTTTAAACCTGAGTCCCAGTCCACAAAGATTCAACAGTTAGCCATTCTATAAATCTCTATACCTGCCAGGCCGCATTGAGAGAATCACTCGATGAATTGTGTTGATAGTAACGCAGCAGCAGCCCGCATGCACAGCATCCTGATAGGTTTCATGCCGGCTGTCTTTGTTGTTCCTCGACCAAATGCAAACGGTCCTGCACTTCCTGCATCAGCCGATCCATATCAATTGGCTAATGGTCTCTCTTGACAGATCGTAAAAGACATTGATTTAGCTTTACAATATTTTTTCTTTGAAACCCACTTCCAGACATTATGATTCAACATTCTGACGTGCCCTGTGTCTCGTGAAATCACAAACAAAACACTAACGAGTCCTATCAAAACATGAGTCAATGGAGGTCTCAACCAGTTCCATCCTGCCAACCCATTCAAAAGACAATTAACCAGATAACCGGTTCTATTGATGAGTCATGTTTAGGCAGGATTCGTCTATGGGCGAATCCTGCCGTAAGCAAATAAGTGCACGACCATATAGAATCAGGGGATGATCTGTATACATATAAAACAGATTCATACGACAACGATTCGTTCTGGTTCTGACGAAAATGAGAAAATGCCTATAAATAGCCATGTTTATCTTCTGATAATCGTAATAACAAAGTTGATCATCTCTCATGGTCACAAAAGAGACCGTGCCCTTACCATCACAACACAAAAAGGTACCTAATGCAGAAAAAACTTCGCATGACCAGAGTGGCTCGATAGGTGATGGTCCAGTTTTGTGCGTGGAAATCGGAGTGAATTTTGAGATATTGACACCTTATTTTTATTTCTGGCAATAATTTCTTGATGGAACTGGACAATATCAAATATAAGTTTCGCCTGGTAGTACTAGAAACTGCTGATAACCATTCCAAATTCCAATTGGTGACGAGCAACTCCGATTATCACAAAATGGGCAATCCAAAGAAAGTCTCCTGAAACACCAAGCATGATCTTTGTGGGCGATGAGCAATTATTGCGAAATGCCACCAGTGGTGCAAAAAATGAACTTAGTTTTGCCCAAAAGGAGACCAGCACATTTTGAAAACCTTAATTTCAAGAAGAGAATTCCAAATTCACAAAACAGCCTTGAAGAGATTGCGAAAACTGATTGATCCTCGACAATAGGTATGTTTGAATTGCTCCGTTCCTGTTCTCTGAGTTGATTGCTGGAAAAAGGATGGCTAAAAAAGACAAAGGGCCTTTTCAAAAAAGGTGAAACGCCTTTTCAAAAAGGCAAATCGGATAAAATCAATGATGACTTTTCTTTACAAAACCAAAAAAGGCCATTCGAATTTATGTCACACGTGGCTGTTCGACCAAAATTTTGTATAATTTCAGATTTGAGAGCCACGTCAATGAATTGGAGCTGGCTCTTTTGGGCAGCCCAAAAGAGCCAGCTCCAATTCATCTCCCCTTCATTTTTCCGATCAATCAGCAAGCCTTGTGTTGATGTGCACGTCCGAGAATGGAACTTTTCATATTAGGTATATGTCAACAACTAGCCTACCCATTCCGCACCAGCCTGACAAGTTGTAGCCACCATCAACGCTTCTGTCAACCTTTGCTTCTTGTCATGCTTTGCCCATTTCGACCTCTTCAGAATGATATGCTTTTTGTGCCAGTCGAATTTCTCGAAGTTTGGGCGTACCTAAACCAAAAAACAAGGCCTTTTATTTTTTTTTTTTTATTATTTCCTTCCTTCAGGTACCGTGCTTGTGGGATGTGCGTATGGGATGTGAATCTTTTACAGCCAACAGATTGTGCTTTTATTTTTTTATTCCATCGGCTGGACAGTTTCCGTGTTTTTAATTTTTGCTGCATTTTTTGTTTGTGGACTGCGGTCGCCATCGCTGAATCGCGTGGAAACGTACACAATAATTTGTGAATTGAAAGTCACACGCGGTGTGAAACTCCGCTTGGGATGATTTTCCCTTCCAGAAAAGTGGCTTTTTGACAAGATTTTAGTGGAAAATCCACAATTTTTCACCAAAAATGGATCTGAAATTTCAAAACTTCTTCAACTTCTGGGGACTCCGTCCCCCAGACCCCCTGCCAGGGGTTCTGCCCCTTGGACCCCGCTGGGGCGCTGCCCCAGACCCCGTTCGCTGTTGTGGGCTTCGCCCCCAGACCCCTAAAAAAATTCCCACATCATCCCCTCCAATATTCGATCCAGATCTGCGCCCTTGTTTGGGCCTGGGAGAATGAATGAGGTTGTTCCAAATTTCTATCGAAATCAGGGTTTTTTTGTAAAAGTGGTACATAAACTGCATTTCAGATTAATTTGTGCCCCAAATTCATCAAAAGAGACATTTGGGATTTGTAATATGAATACGAACTGAATGCAAGAAAATGGCCGGCACAAATAGTATCTAAATAGCCAATCAGCACAATTCTTGAGCATCTGTGCATTTTTTTTCTGTCCCCTGCGAGTCATTTTCTCTTCTGTGATTGTTCACCTCCAACCTCCAGTTACGCACTACTCGTAAGTTCTATCTAGAGGCTTGATCACATTGGTTTCCATGAGATATCTATGAATATGTCATTTACCATTTTAGGCATTATGGAAGCTGGCCAATGAGAGGCCATCCATTCCACTAGTGCAGCGTGTGTCGAAAACTTCAATGGTGGTCAAGTCTATGAGCATGAATGCGGTGATAACAGGTGAAGTTGGAGCCAAAGCCGACCACGATCCACAGGACTTGAATCTTCTGCATGTGTCTTTCACTTCCATCGAAGGTGCTTCGAGGGATTGTACTGTTAGATTTTTCTGTCCATGTCAAAGGGATGCCAGGGTTGGTGCATGATGATGTGCAGTATTTTGCTTTGTGAAATTTTGAACAAAATAAGCACAAAATATACCTACCGATGGCCAATTCGCAAAACAGCACTTCGTTCAGCCTGAAGTCAGGACTTCACGGCTAAGCCGAAGCTTCATGAAGCGGTGGCCAAAGCTTTGGCTCCTTTAGGTTCGCACAACAGGGATTCGCTGATGTGTCACGAATCCGGGGCTTGTTCGTATGCAGCTTGGCTCAAAGTTCTCCATTGGCCAAGACAGATTCTGATGTCACCATGCTTTCGCATTTTTCGCCAAGATAGGAGACAGTTCGTGTGACCCTTCAGAAAGCTCTTTTTGCCTGAAAGTATGCAAGTTGCTGACGATTCTAAATTTTCAGTTGCGGCAGAGAAGAGAAATTAAATCACTGATCAGTCGCGTTTTTGTAATCAGTCTACAGGAAATGATACCACAGCAATGGCATATAGCTTATACGTGGGTCGGTAAATGAGTTTTGCAAGTTGGCCCAGAGCTTGGCTGGTGTTCATCCGATTTTAGTGATTTTTTGGTAACTTGTGATGCCAAACCTTTTTGACTAATGTTCCAAAGGGAATCTGAATCCGCCTCCGAGATACTTTAATACAGGCATTTAAAAATGTTCCGGTTTTTACTCTGCCGAAAAAGCATGGTTGTTCTGAGACAGGGCCGACAATTTCAATTGTTTATTCAGATGTCTCCCCAAGAATACGCCACCAAAATTCAGACCACTTTAGTAGTTGTTCACAGGGATCAGTGACCCCTGTTTGCAGCTACCGGTTGGTGGTTTCAACAATCCCAAAGTGGCACAGGGTGTTTCAAAGACAAACCTTGTTATGGAGTGAAAATACAGCCACGAACGGAAAAAAATATCGATGGTGTAAGAAAGTGGTGCCACATAGTGAGAGCGCACCTGGTGGTGATTTTGCGTCCAATAAATGCCTATTTTGTGGAGCAGTTTCAACAATCTACCTTGATTACAGAAGACTCCGGAAACTTTAGATCAAATGGTGTCTCAGACAAACTGTCCAAACACCATTGAGCAGAAAGGTAAATCAACAAGTTCATGCGCAAAGAAAACGTGAAATTATTCAACTGTGGCTATTCAAAATATCAACAGAGAATAAACAAATGTGATGAAACTTAATTTTGCTGATAGACAAACTTCTGCAAGGAATTGACACAGTTTGAATGGATGAAGACGGGCATCACCAAACGGTTTTTCCTCATCAACTCCTTCCTAGGATGTGCATTTTCGACATGGATTTCAATGCTAGGTGGGCTGGAGTTATTTGGCATCCTTCACAAACATCATGCAATCACATGACTGGACCAAATTGGGACACACATGACAGGCGTCTTCTCAAAACCCAGCAAAATGAGTCCATATGGCTGTCACATTCCGAGGACCGTAGTCGTTGACGGAGTCCATCATAACAAAGTGAAGAAAATGGTGATGCCCTGTAGGAGAAAAAAGTTGTTCTAGGGGCCCATTCTCAAGGTACATGTGGGCATGCACCACACCACTTTTGACCTTTTCCGAAAATTCGAAAGAGCGTGGCAGGGATTCAATTTCTTCGGGTCAAACACTGCAAAATCAGCCAATTCAGATGACAAAAGTAACTCATTTCGTTTGACCATAGTTTTCCAGATACTCAAACAAGATGGTTGAAAATTTGCATTAATCTTCCGAAAGAACACATTTTTTGATTTTTGGAAGTACACTCAATGTTAATCGTTCTTTTCAATCGTCCTTTTCAATTTTTGGGGCCAACTTGCACAATTCATTCACCGACCTTCGTATGTAGCTATGCTTTAGAATGGCATGTGAAAAATTCTGAGTGTTTAAAAATTGGAAATGGAAGCTTGCCGGTAAAGCATGTATTGTGGTGGCAGAATTAATGTACCCACACGTGTGTTTTTCCCATTTTACTATTGCCTCAGAAACTTTTTTCTTTTTATTCTTGTGCAGGCAGTTGAAATTAAAGCACCAGATTGCAACAGAGTTCTCGAGGTATCAGATATTGGCCTCAGTTGTAAAAGAGAATCTTCAATTTCTGCAACGTGGAGTTTTTACCTAAATCTGAACGATCACAATTTTTTACATGTGTGAGTACATCAATTCCACCGCTGCTATGCAAGAGTTTAAGTTAAAATATTCAGTCCAAGATGTCACAACAGAGAATCCCTGAGAATGGATGTGTAGGAAAATGGGATAGAAAATGGATGATTTAGCAAAACAATAAAAAGGATGTCAGAAGGACAGTTTCAGCCTTTTGCATAAGGGGGATGAGATTGTGAGCATAGAAAGCACAATGGACTTCCTAGATTGTGAGCATGGAAAGTGCAATGGACTTAGCATGTAATCAGTGAGTGAGCCAAAATATTTTTTTTATTTACAGTTGTCTCTGAAATCAGCAACCTGTTTCAGTTATCTTTGATGACGAAACCTGAGCTTCAACCAGAGCTTCGGCCCTGAGGCCACGGCTGGCTATGAAGCGTCGTTTCATGAATCGGACAATAGTTACACGGGCAGTGGCTCATGCTGTACTGCACATTCAATTGTTGGATTGTGTGGTGGGGGGCCTTCTCATAATCCTGTTGCCAAAGATTCTCCTTGGGATCTTTGCCCAAATCCAAAATCTGTCCATTATTTTTGTAGCTTTGGAGTATCCTCATGAAATTTTGCCATTATTTATTTGGTGCCTTGCAAAACTTCAGCCGATTGCAAACAAATCTGAACCAATGATGCTCAGGAGGATCTTGGGGCCACCAGCGATATGCATTGCTCCCCCCATCCCTGCACCTTCCACTTGCTGTTGTATCCTTGAATCTGTCTGCGTGCTTTCAGTAGGTACCCTAGCCTGCATTGAGCTGTTTTTATTTGTGAACCAGTGGGGCTCAGTTGCAGAAGGTGCCGTCACTGAAGTGTGGTGGAAATGGGATACCCAGTCAGAAGAACAGAAACTTCTTCCCCTTTTGCAACCCAAAAGAGCCTCAGCTGCAGTTCAAAAATGGGATTCATCCGCAGCAGAGAAGGATTCACACTCATTGTACCCATCTTGTTCATGTCAAAAATGGCTCACAGAAGGCTTCGAGTGCAGAGATGTAATTTAGTGGCTTGCTGTGAAATTGGCATCACAGGCACAATAATTTGCACACACATTGAGGTGACGGCTTCACAATTCTGCAGTGAAAAATGAAAAAGAAAATCAACGTAACTGCTGTTTTCGATGTTTTGAGAAAAAAGTGTTTATTCGAATTGTTAGAAATTTTTCTCCATTAGTCGTCGTCTGATTTCTGTGCTCGCTTGTTGCGGAATTTCAAGCCCTTTCTAGCCTGCGAATTTTTATCGAAGTATATGCGGTAAAGTAGGCTCCACAAAGTGACCAGACTACCATGTTACTTTCCATTCTGTGTTGAACTGGACTGTGAAATTGTTGAAACTTGTATGTCAAAATTCATTTTTAGTACAAAGTTATAGAAAAAAGATTGTGCGAAGATCTCATTTTTGCAAAAAATCGACTTGATTGCTTTTTTGTCACGTCAGAATTTGTGTTTGTGACTGTACCAAAACTCACGAGGAAAAAAATGCAGCAGGATAATTATTTTACCGCATTCGATTTCAGCCCATGTGTGTTTCAGATCAGCCAGAAAACTGTTTTCTCTGGGTTGCACTCCTTCCCTCCCCCCTCCGAAAGAGTTTGCATTCCAATTCCACACCACAGTATATTCAACATCAACGGCTGTTTCATTTTGACAATAATTTCAGCGCAACAGCTCAAAGAGAAGATATCGTGATGCTCATCTGCCTTCAGTTTCTTCCACTGAAATTTCCAATACTCGACTGCCAACTTTCAAATGCATTCATTATTGGGCATGCGTGTGTGTCTTAATTCCAAACGAAAGGCTTTCAGAGGAGTTCTCGTCGTTTCTGTTGCCAGAAATCAACAACTGCTCTCCTGGTAAGTTAGCTTAAGAGAATCTTAATGGTGATTCTTGCAAACCTTTTCTTGAGAGGATTTTCAGATGCACGAGCAGCTTCTGCTAAGACATTTTACATGAGAATGGGTTGTTTTATCTATCATGGATCATGCTAATCCCAAGCAGCATGCAGCCCCAGACCCGTCACCCTTGGGACTCCTGATGGACTACACCCCAGGCCCCCCGACGGATGTTTCCCATCTCCCCCTTCTTTGAAGAATGCCCCTGCAAAACCCTGGAATGACCTCCCTGTGGCCTGTTTCTTGATGGCTCTTTTTGAAACGGCAGTTCAGACCTCAACCCATAGATGAATGTGGGTGACCTTGGCCAATCAACGGAAAGAAGGCTTAATCAACGGAAAGAGAACCTCCGGACAAGCCTTCATGATTCCAACATGTTTGGACTTTTCCACTTGTTGCTTAAGCCTGATTTGAGCGAAGGCACCACGATCCATGATGTTGTCAGGCCCGCATCCGCGTCTTCGTTTCGTCCGGATGCAAACTGTTGCATCAGGCCAAAAGGAGGAACCCCACCTTTACAAAATGTTTTTTTATGTACTTGGCCAGTCATTTAAGAATCTCACTTTCTCGCGAAGTACAAAAATAAACAGGGTGTGGGTGTCAAAAACATTGTCAGCAATCCCAATTATTGACATGTCTGGCATTGTTGGACAAGAAAAACTTTTCCACGACAAATGGGAAACTGGGTTTCTCAAGCTTAGCTACCAAATCATATGTGTAAATCAGATGACACACAGAGAGAATATTCAGTATCGGGACAACAGATTTGTGGTATTGATTTGCTTGCTGACTGCACTGTGTGGAAGCAGCTGTGCGAATTTTAGGGGGAGTGCGTGGTCAAAATACCAACTTCTGTGTTTATGGACCGATTTGGTTAAAATTTGGCACACTTCTTGGGCTTGTTGAAATGAGTCTTCATGCAAAGTTTCATTGCTCTACCTCGCATATTTCAGGAGATATTGAAGATTAGCGAAACCATTTTTCTGACCCCCTACTCCCCCTTTTGGGGAGATTTTTAACCCCAAATGACCAGGAATGCAGTGGCTGCAAGGTGCATCTGAATTGAGCACCTGGTCGTGAGAAAGAACATGAACGCTGAATTATTCAGTGTAGAGTCTTGCATGGAATCCATGACAGCTTCTGCAGAGAACTCCACCTTTCATGTTCTTTCTCATGACCTGGTGCTCAATTCGAATGACGTCTACAATTATAAAAGCGACCGTCTCAAATTGGCAGTCAGGTCATGGCGAGTGTCAAGAATTCCAGATGATAGACAAAAAACAACCACAAATTGTATCGGGCACGAGTCATGCTTACAAGGAGGATGCGGAGGATGGCAGTGATGGGGGCATCCTTTCTGGAGCAGATCCACCCCGAGTGGCCACCCAGCCATCCCAAAGCTTGTGTAGACGTTTTCCCCAAGTGAAATCTGCTAGATTATCATCATCGAAAACAATTTCCAGCTGCAAGTTGATATGGTCAGCACTTTTGCCTTCAGCAGTGAAAAATTGTTTTTAAGGGGGATATAAACCCTGAAAATGGTGATTTTGGAGAAAAAAATCATGAATTTCATTTTTCACTTTAATATATACTTCAAAGTGTCCTCTTTCAGAAAATCAAATCGGTTTTTGTCTATCTCACTTGGTTTTTTCACAATGCTGCATTTTGCGGCACAACTTTAGTGTAGCGCCAAACCTTTTTTTTATTGGCGAAAGCACATTTTTTGCTCCTTTTTGAATGTTCTTTTGGCCAGAAGAATGAAATTTGGATGTCTATAAGCAATTGGCTTTCTAAATCCAATGGAAGTGTCAGATATTCAATATCTATCACTTCAGTTGTCTAACAATATAATTTTATTTTTATCTCTTTCCACCTTGGTTAATATCTAAATATTGTTCATTTCAAATGTTTTTTCTCCTATTTCTACTTTCCGCTAAGTGGAAAAACTTTCGGTTGCATTTTCTCAGCCATTTGCAGAGATACAGACTTCAAATTTTCACACATATGTAAAAAAATCTCACAGAATTGGAGCTGTGGGACCAGAATTTTGATTTTTTGCCAATCAAGAGATATAGGTCTTTTCGTCACACATTTTGCCGATTTTTTGCTAAAAGTCTATCGCAACTTGAATTTCCTAAAAATAAATGCATTTGCAAGCAAAAAATTAAAAATCTGATTCCACAGCTCCAATTTTGAGCCATTTTTGATCCAGAAATGACTTATAAAATTGGCTGCGCCCCACTGCAGCTTCACAATATGACAAAAAGTTAGCGCTATAATCGACACAAAATAGCTGTCATTCCTAAACTAATAGTCCAATTGTGATGAAATTTTGCAGAAGAGTTACTTTTATACTGCCTGAACTTCCTCTAAAATTTCAGCAAAATCGGTTCACAAACAAAAAAGTCGACCCGTCAGGGTTTATATCCCCCATAAAGGATAAAAGTTGTCTTTCCAGACAGTTCACCAAACATCCAAAACGGAAACAGTCACTCCAAGAAAACCAGACACAATCAAGCCATTTTTGCACAGAATGTGAGGAAAGAAGAGAGCACAATTTGACAACAGAAGTGATCTAGCCATTTTCATGCAGCAGATAAACGGTACATACTTTTGACATGCACCTCGTACATTCCCCTTCTGTGTCTTCTTTCAATAGCCACCATGTCGCTGCCATCTTCGTGCTCTGGAGACATTACATTCCTGGACAATTCAGAAGGCTCAGATGTTGCTACAGGTGCTGTGGCCTTTGGTTGCTCCTCAGTCGTTCCACAGCCAACAAATTCCACCAAAATCAAAATCCGAATCATAGATTTCACACATTCAACAGATGGCTCTGCTGATGTCGACATGAACCAGAATGAGGTGTTGCAGGTTGGTCGGCAAAGTCTGAGTAAAAATCAGAACTCTTTTTCAGATTTTAACCCTGCTGAGGTCTGTAGAATTTCTTTCTCAGACCCCTTCAATTTTAGCAAGCACCCGGGCACTGTTCTGCTTCGTTGTTATGGTGTTTCTTTTTGTGTGGCTTGAGATGAGTTTAGCTCCGGCAAGCCATCTGTCATCTTGTATTTCATTTGCCTTCATTTCGGCTCTAAAGTCACAAACTCAATAATTCGATCCCTAGTGATGTTTTTGACAGGTCGAACCGGATTTGGCGCTCAGAAGGTGTGTTTTGTCAGTTGTTTGCACATGGACCCAAATTTTCTGCATCTGAAAACCCATTAATCTTTTGATTTTTTTCTTGGATGGCCCCCATTTTGGTGACATACAGAAATAGAAGAATGGTGCTCCGAAGCCCAAAAATTGAGGCGAGAGACCATGTACGAATAAAGGTACCTAAACCGTAAAATCCGGACCATTAAATCCGAAATTGAACTGCAATAAAGATGGGACCAGCTTCACAAAACTCTATCCCCCTCTTGGAGCCTGAGTATCGGAAACTGAATGAGCAAACATGAAAATGGTGCTCAAATGCTGGAATGTCAATGTGATCCCCCATCTGGGCTGCACCCATATCTCCTGGAAAAACAAATCACATTTTTGTGGCAACCACATTGTTATTGTGTCCTTATTTCTCCAATCTGTCCTTAAAAAACTGATTTTGTGTGTGAAACCCTGTAACAATGACATTATCAACAACAATGAGTTTCGCTACTGAGCTGGTTAGAGTAGATGGCAGGGTGATGGGTGCATTCAATATTTTCCCTCTCATCAAAGAAAAATTGAATGCGCCCATCACGATCTTGTCATTTGCTCAAACCAGCTCAGAATCGAAAGTCTCTATGATAAAAAGACCTTACAGCCGATCAAAAAAGTTTTCGCATTTGGGCCCCGGGGCGGCCCGGTGGCCATCCTTTAGGCCCTTGTCTTTGTTTGCCAGGATTCCTTTAAATTTGCTTGAAAAGAACTTTTGACGGGGCCCCATTTTGGGAAACAGAAATAGGAGGTGCTGGCCCTTGGGCTAGCTTTGCGAATGTACCTAAACCGTTCCCCATTTCCGAAAATTGCTGCAATGTCCGTTCCAAAAATTATTTTGAG
>JASGXE010006179.1:0-21817 GCA_030068105.1 Sinentomon sp. SZTP_YWyxl
ATCCAACCCTCCGTAGGACACAAGGACATTCCGTTTAATAGTGAGATTCCTCTTCTGAACCCGAAGACATTACACACGATGGTCAGGAGTTGAAATCGATTCAGACAAGGACAGTGATAGTGACGGGGAATGGAACTGAAGGACAAACTTTCTTTTATCAATGTTTTCATTTTGCACATCATAATAAGTGCCATCATGATGTGCACCACAAACACGAGTGTCAGTGGTATCGTGTTTGTGTGTCAATGGTCCACGTATCGTAATGTTTGGTCTATCGGATCATGACAGATATAATATCTAATCTTAATCGTTGTTTGTGTTACCATCCATTGGTGATCATCATGGGTGTTTCTGTCGAGTGTTTTTGTCTTGTGGCAGAAAGTTTAATGAGGAAAGGGATTGAGATATATCATAATCCCATATTCAATCAAGGTTTCGTGGTTTTGCATATGGTGTTGTGTGTGATTTTTTCGTGCCCCTAATTGATGTGAAAAGAAAACTCAGTGTTAAGACGAAATGGTGATTTAAATGTGAGCTAAGATTCTAAGATTAATTGGAGATTTCTTAGTCGAAACCAATGTGCATGAGACCTTCATAGCTTTCATTCAGAGATAGATTCTGAGAGATTTTCTGCCAACTGTTTCTTGGTTCAAATAAGATTACATTCTAACTCATATGCTGACAAAGTGGATTTTCATTCAGGGATAAATACTTCGAGGGAGTTTATTCCAACTGTTTGTTGGTCCAAGGGGGATTTCAAACTAACTCATATGTGGACAAAGTAGAATTTAAGCTCAGACTGATAAGACTATAGGGATTTTATTCAAATGCCTTTCTGGTTGGACAAACGTGGGATTTACACTAATTCCGGTGAGACACCTAATGTTCCCTGATTGAAGTTATTAGAATGCAAACAATTTCATGTCTTTGTATTGTGCTTCATTGATGTCATAATTAAATGATGGTTTTTTAACAGTTGTGTTTCCTTTTCGCAAATGAAAGACTGGAGTTTTTTAAAAAATATTTAATGGACACTGAGACAAGAATACCAGACAACATACATTACTACGACATTAAGCATCAAAACACGAACAAAAATAAATTCAAAGAACGTTCTTTATGAAGGGTTCATGCACAATCAAAGAAATGTGGAAAATAAGTGGGAGAAGATATTAAAGCATTTTGAGAGAGAACATTGTTCTTTTTGAACGTAACATCGTGCCCGACGACTAGCAGCTGCTGGAGAGAGATGCATTCTTGTATCTTTCCAAGATCCATGAACCATACATGTTGTCCCTGAAGTTTCCTTGGCATGGTGAATGCAATACCATTGCGGTGTGAGGACTTCGTTGAGAAATTTGTCCTTTTCGGATGTTGCAGATCCTTCTTTTCCTTGATCCAATCCATCTCCTTGAGTTGTACATGTGGCAGGAGATATGTCTTCCAAATTGAAGACGGATATCGAGATGGACTTAAGCAGTTGAGCCAGTAAAGTTTTCTTTTCACTTCCCTTCGCAACGATCATGCAGCATTTCAGGGATATGGTATAGTACTGCAGGATATTTTCCAGTTGCTCGTAGGGTATCCACCCTCATGCCACTGAATTCCATGGAGAAAAGTGGTTATCCATTGGTTTGTAACTTTCTGTTTAGCATTCAATTCGTCCCATGCATGAGGTGGTTGAAACAGAAACGATCCACGGCTTAGAACATCTCCCGATTGGTTGTTGAATGTCAAAATTGAAAGTTCTTTTATGACTAATTGATCGTCCTTATCACGGAAGCCGTTAAAATCGATTATGCCGATAATATTGACTGTTTTTAGTAGCTCTTCCATCCTCCAGGCACGTCCTGCACTTGCTGCACTCTTTTACTTTTCCTCAATAAACTGGTGAGCTTGAGTGGAGAGAGAGGAATTGTTTCTAGTACGTAAGTTGGAAAACAGATCCGTAAGTAGTGGAAAACAGTCCGTAAGTTGGAAAACAGATCAAATCCAATAGGGGGAGAGCCTGCTGGTTCACTAGTAGAATTGCCGAGAGTATAATTTAAAAGATCCACGATATTTGTCGATGGTTGACGCTTGCCAGCAATGAATATTTCTGTTGTTTGAGGATCCCAATCAAATGATGACGATTTTTCCAGAGCCGAGAGAATAGTTTCTGCACGAACACGGTTTGCTGGTTTAATAAATTTGAGAAGCTTCTCGGATTTGAACGAGCCCCGACTGATTGGTGATTCTGAAGTGGTGCCAGGCAGAGATTGAGCTTCTCCTATATCCTGAACGTTAGACGGCGCCTTGATTGGTACTGAAATTGGACTATACTGCTGGCTGTCTGTCTGCACACTGACACTTCGGCTGCTTCTCGGTGTTGGGTCGATGCTTGCAGAAAAGTGAATAGGCGACTTGCCTAGATTCGCTCGACTTTTATAGTCGGCAGAAGTTGTGGGAGGGAGAGGGTCTCCAATCACTCGAACTGGGATAGGCTCTTGAAATAAAGGTGACTCATCCTTGATGCTTACATCCGACCGGCCGCTTTTCAATCTCAAAACTCTTAGAAGGGCACGCAAGTAAAGTTTAATCTTATCGTCTTCGTTGAGCAAATTGTTGTGAAGTATATCAACCATCTCCTTGTCCAGAGAAGAATCCCTAGCGGCGGGCGTCTGCAAGGGTTGCTGATGCTGCTGTTGATTAAAAGCAGGGGTGCTTAAGATCATCTTCTTCATCATTAATTCCTACTAAACAGAGATCCGATCAGAGGTGCAACAGCTGATAAGAGAAGCGGGATGACTGGGAATCCCCCTCGTTGAAGTAACAACCTCCGTTTCCTCCGAACGGCAATCCTCCTGTTTGCTAACGTTCTCAACACTCTTTTATAACGTCTAAGCTTGCGCTTCTGGCAACTTGTCAATGGAACAACTCCGTTCAATATATTTATAGATATTTCACAAACAGAGTAAAGTTGAGACGGCTTGGCTTTGCGAATTAGATCTCGTCTGAATGCAGTTAATGAAGACGATCTACCTCTGCCTGCTCTAGCTCCAGCTAGTTGCTGAAGGAACGGTCTGTTTCTGGCGATTCTCGAATGCATACTGACAAAAAGTGTTACATGTAGTGGATGTTTATATCCTCCATACTGGACACTGTTTCAGACATGGTTTTGGCATATCTCCAAACTGGAAATATCCGGATTCGGCAGAAGATGTTTTGGTACATACACGATGCATGCAGATGGATCGCTTGGTAGGACATTCGTTCTAACTCTGCATTTTTCATCAGTCTCTTGTTTAAGATCCAGAAGTAGGTACCCTTGAGGTCTAGAACAAGCATCTCTATATGCTTCCTCTACCAATCGCCTTGAAGAACAACCACCTCCAGGATGGAAACATTTGTCTCGATAAATGGGAAACTTTGGCTCATATCCCTCGGATTTTTAAAATGAATGAGGTAGCTGCAATTTAGACTGATTGTTCTGAACACTGGTTGGCGTTGAAACATGTTCTGCACCACGAGCAAAATGCTGAAATTTTTGTGATGGCTGGCCCTGGTAAACAGATCTTCCACGTATCGGTCGTTTTCTTTAGATCGAACACATGAAGACATGAGGTCATCCATCACCAGAAGGTTTCTTACAGCTGGACTAAATTCCAGGTTGAAGTCTTTTGGGAAACCTCTGATAGTTTGCACGTGACAGTGGCCATCATCAACGGTTATTATTGGTTCTTGCTCAGAATAGCAGTACACAATGTTTTGCGGAGGTGGTTCTATCACGATCTGCGAATCTTGCAGTAAACGAAGCACAAAATTTGACTTCCCACATTGCGTGCTGCCGCTAATCAAACAAGTAAACGGATGGAAGAACTGGAAATACGATCGCTGAGCCATTATCCCACAGAGGCCTTTTAAAGACTGAATGAAACATCTCCATATCCAGTAATATTTATTAAGTGCAGAGTTCATCCAAAACAACAGCTAGAGAGAGGCATTCGTTGAGCTCCGTATTTGATGAATAGAACTCATCCGTTATTGTCGTTGGGGTCCAATTCATCTTTGTCCTGAGATAGAGGTAGGCCAAACAATGCAGACCGCAACTGTCTGTTAAGTCGATGCTTGAATCTGAGGCAGTATTGTACAGGATATCACGCAATTTGCTTGAAACAACAAATGCGATGTCGATTTATAAAGTTCACAAATTGGTCGTTGAACGATGGCCGCCGGAGTGACATTCTTCCAAAAGGATCAAACACTTCAAGTTTTTTAGAAGAAAGTCGATAGAGAGCAAGCCAATGGTCTGCAATCATTGAAGACGGCTGACTGTTGATAATGAATCCCTGGCTGTTTGCCAAGACATGGTGCACGGTCTATCGGAAATACACCCGAGAAGAGATTCACCTGTAGGTTCGATTCTCTCCATTAGCATCCAAAGTTGGTGTGTATCCATCTTTATATCTGTTTACGATGCTGGAAAATCATAGACTATATTTCTCTTGTGGTCTATTTCCAAAATGGTCTCGAAGGACATATGCATTATGCAGCTGAGAGTTTTCTTCAATGGGGAGTTGAATTTCAATTCCAGTCGCAAGTTTCCTTGACGTAACAGTTTGAAATGTTCGACACCTGCTGATGCTCCATGTTGGTTCGGCGACAGGTTGAAAACATACAAGGCATACCCGTTTGGATACTCTTCGCGACTAATGTCATTTCCTACATCTCCTCTCCAAGTGTCCAAACCTTCGAACAGTGTTTGATACGCTGGTAGATAGTTTCCGTTTTTGTAGTCGGGTGTCAGAGGCTTCGATGGAAACGGTTCTCCGTCAGCGAACAGGGAAAGATAGTTGAGACCAAAGTGTGCAAAGTTGAAGGGATTGCCGCTTGAGCTCCCACCTGCTGCTTCTGAATCCACAAGCCCGATGACGATCCGAGTGGGCAGTTGACCAATGACAAGGTTATCCCTGCTGACACTTGTCAACCCTGCTGCGATGGAAAAGACCTTATTGACGACACGATTCAGAGGATATCGAACTGTATGCAGTGGGCTATTTGCCAGGATATTTTCGTGAGCAAGCAATACAGATGGCTGTAACTTCACTTTGTGAATAAGAAGTGAAGCTGAAACGATAGAGACTTTATACTTGTCGTTGTTCCCGGAATACATCAAGCAGAATGAATCTAAGCTCCTGATGAATCTTAGCTTCATGTTCACGTTGCTAAGCAAATACCTTGGCTGGCTGAATAGATCCATGAATATGGGCCCTGACAGATCAAATATCTTGTATTTTTTCACAAACTGCAGTCTCTTGTTGAAACCAGCATTGACGCCGGTGGCAGAATCTGTTGCAGCGGGATCTGTGGGCGCTTTCTTGTCAGGTGAGCCGACTGTCTTATTATCCATCTCACCGGCTGTATCCTTGTACCATAGTCCGCATGTCAATTGACTTCGTTTTGCATCTCGACCAAAGTTCAGTAGTGTTTCCATATATGCACGGTATGGATAGGTATCGTTGCTTGCACTTATAAGTCGGTCGTTCAGGAAGACGTCCACTTGTGAGAATAGGCTATGCATAAAGTTATTTACCGGAGCGACATTATCCTTCACTGCATCAAGTGACTTTCCATCTGCCGCGTGAACAATTTTGACTTGAAGGTTCAAAGTGGTACGTGGCAAGTCTATGTATTCTTCACCAGACCCACTGACGAAAAATTCCAAGGTTGGGCTATCTTGAATCGATGCGATTGGTAGGTACGTGACACTAGTTGTTTTCTCCACCTGCGTTAAAGTTGGGGGAACGGCGAACACATCCAGTTCAGACATTGCGCAATCGCCTGAATGTTGATGAACGTAAGTAGCCATGACTAGTATTAGAAGAAAATATCTTTCTTTGCAGAGATCCGTCTCGTTCGACTTCTTGCGACAGACTTGCGCTTGCGAATGCGGTTCTTTGCTTTTATACTAGCTGCCGGCTGTAATCTTGATATTCTTCTCCGTTTGATTCGACCACTGCCTCCCTGTTTTAATTTCGTTCCAAGTCCTTCTAGCAATTCGCCTGCACCTTCTCTCAGACGTTTCTTGGCTGAAGACTTTAATTGTTGGCGGGCCGCTTCCGGGCTTTCCGATGTTGCATAGTCTTTGGCGATTTTTGCTCCAGTGGCTATAGCTTGTTTTCCAATAAGTTTAGCCCCAGATTTTACCCACCATGGCAAACTGCTGATTCCTCTAGCGATGGCAGAAAAAATACTGCCAAGGCCGGCTCCTCTCTGATAAACTGGTCCTCTGAAATATGGGATTCCACCACCTGCTCCACCGGCTTGATTGCTATAATATTGATGATATTGCCTCTGCTGAAGAGGAGATACCGATGAATAGAGTCGTCGCATGACTTGCTCTCTTTAGAATGTTTGACGTTGCTGATGACAGCTTCTACTTTTTCTTTAACGTGGAGACCGACGTCTAAAGTGTAGTTTACACAAAGTCTTTCCGGATCGGAATGAGAAAAATTCGCCAGAGTCAGACCTTATATTAATAGTTATGGTCTCGAACCAGTGTCTAGCCAACGGCAGATAGTAGGGTGTATCGAATTGGTAGACTATCGTATCTTCTTCGTGGAAGCGTGCTGGTGATACGACACGAAGCAATGGTGCTTGATAATCCCCAACTACTTGCGGAAGAACGATATCGGAATAAACGTAAATTCCATGGACACCTCTATCCAATGAAATTGGATATTTGCTTGCTTGCGACTGAAGATTGAAAGTCCAGTTTGCCGATTCCAATCCAAGCATAGCACCGAGTCCTTTGCCCGAACTATGGTTCGGCCATCTGATGCCATAGTTAACTGGGTCTTTTACTTGCAAAAATAAATGATTGCGTGGTTTTTCCTTCAAAGCAAAAAAGTCTCGATGTTCCGCTGGAATCTCATCCAGAATAGCTTTGATTAGTCCTTCCACTGTTGCATAATGTCCTGTAGGTATCCTGCACTTTAACATCACTTTTGACACTTCTTCTTCATCTACGTATTTGACCATCGTTTCGAGGAAAGGGTCGATCTTGTGCACACGAAAGTCCTTGATGGTAGATATAGGAAGGTTTAGAGCAATGCCTTCCAGCAGACCTTCTTTAGCCAATTTTGTGAATCGAATAACCAACTCCAAAACACTTGAGCTTTTTTCTCCTGACCAAACGTCACTCTGGATGGTGTTTTAATTTCGAATGTCAGCACCTCCGTCTTGGTATTGTAATATACGGAGAGATGTTGTTTCAGCACCGGAGGAATTGCAGCGTCCATGTGTTGAACAATGACAGGTGGCGTAGCACGTCCTGGAAATCCAAACTGAATCTCCACAGGTGCACCTATGAAGTGGGTTCCTATCTTCACAGGTGTTACCGTTTTCTCGGGATATCTAATATGAAACTCGCAATTGTCGTTTGTGACGTTATCCCATGTTCTGGGTAGGTGTATTTCAACCAGGGCCACTTCCCATCCCACTCCACCGACACTCTTGTCACCGGCCTCAGATAATGTAGCTATCGGTGCTTGGTCCAAACTAATTGGTTGTGCCAGTTTCGTTGTATAGCTAGACTGAGTATTTTTCTTGAAGAGTTCGCTACTTGCAGTGCTGGGAAGCACCACATAGAAATCGGCCAGAGTAGCCATGTATCCCACTTAAACAAGAGTTTTCACTTCTTGAGCTCTTATCCAGGAATTTGCAGACGACGGATATCCTCTCCACTTTACAAGAACGTGAGGCACACCAGCGATTTTCTTCTTTGACAGAATCTTCTCCACTTTATACAGCGTATCGTCTCGAGCGCCAGGAATCTTCTGAAGTTCTTCTTTATAAAACGAGCCTTTTATAATCTCACCTGAAGAGTCGGCAAGTTTATAAGTTGGTCGAGGTTGTGTCGTGTTGATACTGGATATTTTGAATACCTCTTCCGACCAGTTTCCCCAATAACCTTTCGCAAACGGGTTTTGCTTGTTATTACTAATTCGTACGGAATCGCCGACACTTAAGAGAGCGACCTCCTTGGTTTCGTCTTCTTCGACTCCATACTGATACTTTCTTACAAGATGCTCAACTCGCCCTGGTACGACCTTTGCGGGGGCACGACCTATACTTCTGTGGCGACTGCCATTATACGAACTCATGATCTCCGGCAAAACTTTGAGATAGGAAAAAGTATTGTTTCGTGTAAAATAACGCCAGAGACGTTCCTTAATTGTGCGATTCAAGCGTTCGACGATAGCTGCCTTCTTATCGCTGTATATCGGGAAAAAGAATATCTTCTCCTTCACCAAATAATCTTGAAATGTTCGGTTGATAAATTCTCCTCCTAGATCGCTCGCCACTTTTTCCGGTTTCCTTGGGCTTGCTTCCTTTAATATCTTTTTGAACGCATCGACTACGTCAGCCGGTTTCTTTGATTTCATTGGTTCCGCCCAAGCGAATCTCGAGAAAACATCCACGACCATAAGAAGGTACTTGTAGCCGCGATTATATTTACTAATGTTCTGCATGTCGGCAAATCTATCTGCCATTGATTATCTATTCCACGAGATAATATCTTGTTCCTTCTGAACTTGTATCGGGCAGGACGATGCAATGTGTATGGATCCTGGCTTTGAAGCCACGTGGAAGTAAGTTGTCGTCGCTGCATTGGACTCGACAAGTTTTTGAGAATAGACTCGCTAATTCGGAGGAGCAACGGATTTATTCCCCCTAAACTGCCAACTTCGTTTGGTGAATAATATATTCGGTCTGCCAATGAGTTCAGTTTTTCGGCGAGTGAGGTGCTGCTTAACTCTTCGTCCAACTTTTCAGACGTGATATTTCGATCTTGTGATGTTGCATCCATTATCGTAGAGATTATTTACCCAGTCACTCAACGAAAACAGGCGAAACCACTGAACTGGCTCTATATGTATAACAGTATCCTCCGTATTGCGGATGTCAACAAATCGGTTTCGTTCTGTTGCACTTGAAACGCACACACGAACACTCGTGAAATCACCGATTGAGTGACTTTCCGAACAGTTACCTCCAGATATAAAAAGGCTCTCTTTGAATTGTTTCGCTACCCAATCATTCAGGCTCACAAGTCTATGCCATTGGTAAAGGTTCAAACTCAGTTTTGGATCCGTTTCGCTACAAATTTTAGTTTTGCTTCTGAGAACAATATCTGCTGAATCCGGAACAGAATCTAATAGTCCTGCAGAACCTTTCCAATAGCAGCATAAGGTTAGTCGTTTATCCGAAACACCAGATGAAGTTGAAGGTGAAGAACAGAGGATTTGCTCTACATCATTCTCCTTCTGACGAAGATCGTGATTGAAGAATGTGAAATAGCCACCAAGAAAAAACGCATTAATGAGGGCGATGGTTAATATTATTGCAAGAATTATTCCAAATCGATGCAGATTATTCTTCTCTCTGTAGTTCAACAATGCACAAAGAAGATTCCCTGCCATGCTGGAAATGTCTCATTGGCATCTTGTTTGATACTGATGGATAAACATAATTGCATCGCCTTATATCCATATCCGATTCACTATTTCCACGTCTGTGAAACCTTTCAAGTTTCATCCACCAAGTCTCTGTGGAGAAGAGTGACCTTTAAATCACACTGTAGGTTCGAGACTAACTCCTGATTCTTCCCATGCGGCGAAATTATCGATTTTAACCATCTGACCGCTTAGGCTATAAATGATTGAGTCACCCGCATTTCCCATGTTCTAAGCAGAATCCATGCAGATGCATGCTACTAAATTCGCAATTAAAACCCATACTTTGACTGGAAGTTTTTCCTTTACGCTTCAGTTACTAAAAAGTTAATTAACGCGACCCTTTTAGGATTATGTTATGCCTACACCTTACACATTGAGATTTAAACGCTATCTCAACTTTCGCAACTCGGTAGCTTCTCTCCGAACACGTGGTAAAGGCATTAGTCATCGCGAAGTCCCTGCTTACTGCATACTGCTTTCTAACATAAGCTGGAATAATTGCTTTTGGAAGGTCGTAAATTTTTTTAATTTCATTGCGAGAGTTAATGCTTTAGCGTTTCAGCTTGTGCGGGTGGATAGGATGATCGGACAGAGCGGCCCTTTGGCTTTTCGTTTCAGGCGTTTTCATGAACATAATAAATTGGATACCCGAGAAGGGGACCGGCTTATAGCTGAAGCGGACGGCCAAGGGCGCTCCAGCTGCGGCGCTGAAGCCTGACCATTGCCAATTGCCTGTCTCACTTCTGCGAAGGACTGCTTGCTGAGGGTGAAGGCGACCCTTGAAGTTTCGCTCCAGAGTTTTCCTGGATAAATGAGATTGGAAGGGTCGCATGCACGACTATAGCGCGTGGCTCTGAAGCGCGGGGCTGTGGTCGGGATGCCTATGAATTTTGCTTTCTGCTTTGGCCTGAACTAAGTCGTAAGGAGTGTTCTCCAGAGTTTGACCAGGTGCCGGAGATTCACATTCATCCGCCCCACTTCTAATGATGACCCGTATAGGCGAGCTTGTGCATTCCGTCAGTGAAAATTTCTCAACAAAGGACAAACAAGCATTATTTAAAGCTGATCCACACAGGGGGTTTGGCGGAACCAAGCGCCGCACCCAGCTTATATCCAGAGCCGTAGCCAGCCGGGGGCCCAGGGGGCCGTGGCCCCCCCCCCCCCCGAAATGTTTTAGTTTGTACTAGATATGATCGTGCTGGGGTCAAGAAAGAAACGCAAATGCAACTACATCATTTCCTTCGATGTCGTTTTGTGTGTTTTTGTCTTTATTTGCCGTGACAAAACGCTTCTTCGTCTTCTGTTTATTTGAAAATTTTCAATCACCAAAGTTTCCAGCTTTATACACATCCATAAGTATGAAGATTCAGCGGGTTGCGCAAGTGCACTTGGCGCTGGCGGAAGGCAACAGTTCAAAAAGACATTTGCTGCTTTTGCAATTTGATTGGTTAGAATACGAGGATTTATATTGAATATTTAACAAGGGAAAAATACGAACATTTAAAATAACAATTAATCAACAACCACATGCTATCTTGTCTTGCTTGTGGGGCTGTTATGTGGCAAGCGGGGTGGCATGCGGTTGTTGATTTATTGTTTTTTTTAATATCATGGTTGAATGGGATGTGATGCTGGTATGGTAGTTCACGAAAATCGCAAGAGACAGCTCAGTGGAAATTTGGCCATGGTTGATGAAGGCAACACAGAAAAGTCTGAATCTGGAATTGAAATCTGAAAATGGAATGATGACCTGAGTATTGTAGAGTCCAGTTTTTGATGTGATAGCACTTGTGTCACGCGTGGTTGTTACTTGTTGGGACGTGTCGTGTTTAAAAAAAGAATGAAAATGCACATTTGAAAAGGCAACATTCAAAGACTGATTTGATGTTGTCAATCTGAGCAAACGGGGATTGTGGGAAAATGCTCAGTTTTTTAAAAAAATCGAGCATTCTGACCACCATTTTGAGTTCCATTTTTTCAAAATTTCTTCCCCTCCGGGGAGGGGGACACCCCCTCCCCGAACCCCTCCCCCGGCGTTGCGCTTCGCAACGCATCGTCCAACGCGGATAATTCTTTGGCCCTCCCCGAAATAAATTCCTGGCTACGGCCCTGCTTATATCAGGAAGGTTCAGGTCTCCAACAACAAGAATGGAAAGACATGATTTTTTTAAGAGTTTGAACTTTGCTAAACATGTCTCAATGGACCAGAAAATCGCAGCCCCGGAGAGGTGAGGTCTATAAACCACATGAATATGGAGATTAACAAATGGTTGCACCGCAAATTTGCAGATCCCTATTATCTGAAAATTGGGCGCGGACCATTTTGAAAATGAACAGACATAAAAGTGAACAAATTACATAATCATCAAATACGTAATCATCAATGTTGATGTTATTTGACAAAAAAAGATTATATGGGATTTTAATCACCTCTTTGACAATGATCAGCCAAACAACTTTTTTGCCAGATGTTTGATCGAAATGTGATACATTGTTTTCTTTGACGATCTGCAACCTTAAATAAACTTTTTTTCCTGCCTTAACTGGTACACTTCAAACTGAATGTCAGCGTCATGCCCAATTACGTGCAGATAAAATTTTACCTACCAGGCGTGAAACAGGTCAGCAAAACTGCGCATTCTCTGCAACAAAGTTCGCTGGGGTGCATTGCTGCTATAGAACACAAGTGCATCGCAAAAGCATAGCGAGCTACAGTGTGCTATTGCTTATACTTCGTAGAAAGATTTTATTTTTGACGCGTTCAGGGCATAAGCTGTACTTTCAGCTGACGACGCAAATGGTGCACTTAAAGAGCGCTTGGAAGGGGGAAGAAGCTGAAAATGTCACCGAATTTTGAGTCATTGCCTTTTCTTCGGGTGCCTTCCACCAAGCTGGAGCCATGGCCTCGAATCAGACTCCCTGCACTGATGTTCCAGATTTGCTCCTCGGGGGTATCCGAGGTTTCCCTTATCTTCTTCGTGGTCGATCCTGGCCGATTTACAAGTGTTTCACCAACTTTCAAGGTCATTCCCTGTTTTTCGGGAGGCTCCGGCACCATTCGGGGGACATGGTTCCCAAACGGTACGGTCCGTTTGGAAACCATGTCCCTCCGCTTGAGAGCCATCACCGTTTAGGGTTGTTACCGGGAGGTATTCGATCCCCCGATATGATTTAAAATTTCCTGGCGGTTTCACAATGTCAAAAAAAGGGTTTCCCAACTTTGGAATACACCCACAACAACTGACTGCGCATCGCTCTTATCTGCATCTTTCTTGTTCCTTTGTCGACTGTGGCGCCGGGTATGCAGTAGAAATCCACAGTCCACTATTTCTCCATTGAAGGGAAGCTGCGTGCGCACGCTATTAACCTTCTACTACGCAAGAAATAGCCATTAATTGAGAAGAGTGGTGTTTTATCTGTATCATGATAATTCCTTATGGTCCTACTCTGTTGTTCCCTCATTTTCTTTTGATTCCCTCTGGAATGTAAATCGTAAAAATGGGTAGATTACAAATTCCGCATAAACTTGTGCAACACGCATATTCACTGTAACGTCTGCCACGGGCAATTTCAGCCTCACATCCAAAAGGAGGGCATAATCTCACACGCTTAAAAATATTGGGTTATTATTTATTATTTAAGTGAAAATGTTTCATTTTGCCCAAGATTGGTTTATCTATTCTGTGTTGGAAGTGAATTTTACGAGCAACGCCAACCGAAGCAGCGTTGGACCGGTTGCTCTTGAAAGGATTAAAATATACGTGCGTATAGATCAATTTGATCGCATAAGGCCAGACCAGTTGTAACGACCATTGTTTCTGGGAAGTCGGGCTGTTGAAGCGTGTGTGTACAACACGAGTAGCAGAAGCAGTAGTAGTAGTAGTTGTATACAACTACTACAACTACTGCTATGCTGCTACAGCTATGCTACAGCATACGGGTCGAGCCCCGACCGGTTTTAATCATCTCCTGGAACCATCACCTCCAATCATCTCCAACCCTAATTACCAGCCGTGTCAGCAGATTGGCACATACGTTTGCGTGCGAAACAGCTCTGCCTGGGTTTGAATGAAAGCGCCTGTGGTCGACGGCATTCGAAATGCACGATCACATTGGGTTTTCCACCATTTCTCTCTTGATATAGGCAGAAGACACACTGGGATATTAATTCGCAATCCTTCATTCAGTCTGGCGCGGGTAGTGGCAAATATAGATATATGCGTCTACCAACCATGTTTTGTAATTCCTGGTTTGTTTAAGCAAGCAGCAGTCGCTTTCTGGCTTTGGTTTCATTTGCTATAATATCATATGGGATCCAATTTTCTCTTTGCGTCCTTCATTGTCACTGAAAAGTGCGCAGCGGCCGTTGCTTTCTGGCTTTGGTTTGATTTCCGTTGATATCATATGGTCTCCGATTTTCTCTTTGCGTCCTTCATTAGTCGCAGAAAAGTGCGCCAAACTTTACCCGCAACAATTCAGTTATTCAAATGTATCATAATACTCGCCATCTCGGCTTAAGCTGGTTTTAAATTCTTCTGTCGAATGGGGATATTCGCCTCACTAGAAACCTGCATATAATCCATATTGACGAATCTGGGGAGAGAAAAACGGATTTTGTGGGAGACTCACCTTCCACTGCTCCGTTTGCGGAAGCGGATCGTCCTCGTTTCAATGGGACTTGCTGGTTCGGTCTTCCTCTTCCTGTAATAAAGGTATGAAGGTTCCTTTATCTCTTTACATTTAGGTTTTAAATGACATCATTTAATCTATCGAGAAGCGCATAGGATTTCAGTGGGAGGCATTTCGGACAACATTATCTCAGCAAAAGAATAACGCATGAACGTTTTCAGCTAGGCATTTCTGATAATTCCAGATGAGCAAACTAAAAAAGCAAGTACATTTTCAAGTAACTCCACAAAATTTAGTAAGTGGATATTATAAAAGTGAAAAATACATAAGTGAAAGGCGTCAATTCAATTCAATACAAGGCACAAGACTTACATTCAACTCAATTCCAGAATAGTGTACTGCTCTTGAATGTTAGGGACTTAATGAACGCAACAGTTCAGGTTTCGCAACGGGAATGAAATTATTGTTTAAGATTTGTTGATCCTGTCAGTTCGCGTCACAACAAAACCCGTTTCAAATTCTGCAGCACTGCGCCATTGTTTCTCTGTTCCAGGGCCGTTTCTATGTTCTTCGCATACGAGGGGCGATAGAAAAGATTTTGGTATCACCCAGTAGTTCAGAAAATCTCAGCGATATCAAGATTTTGTTTAGTTCAGGGCTTCAAATATTTCTGCAGCTCTTTTAGCACAAATTTGCAGACATTTATGCCAATTTTCATGGCACAGTGGCAATTACATAAGGGGTGTTCCTGAGCTCTGAAAATACTGCTTTTGGCTAAGTCTTGAAATCTTGAACTTTCCCTGTTGCACGACAAATGCCCAAGTTTTAGATTTTTGGATGATATGCACGACATCCTCAAATAACGACTGCCTCCTCAAGCCCATATAGTCCTGATTTGGCACCAGAGATTTTTAGTTGTCGGCAGAAAAACCATGTTCACGTATTCAGGACTTTGCCGACGCAATATTTTCAGAGCTATGGAACTCACCCTAATCTGAGTACCATTTAGCCCATGGACGGTTGGATTGGACACTTGTAACTTTGCAAGACAAAAGCCCGAAATTATTTTGCAGGCCAACTTTTCTGACGCCCTTCGTATCTGCTTTTTGTGGTGGCAAAACGCATAAATTTTGTTTTGTTGTGAACTCGTGTTCGTTTCGGAATTCATGTGTTGATATACCAGTTTATTTTGATAATTTTTATTTATTTTATTTTATTTTAAATAAATCTCAACGATTATGTCGAACGTCAAATGAATAAAACAAACGGAAAATAAGAAAAATCAAAACATAAGAAAGAGCTATCAATGAAAATAAACATGGGAATGCCAAGAAGAAGAATGCGGAAAGAGCGAAATCAACAATGATGCAATAAATGAGGCGGGACTGCATGCAGTGGCGCAACATAACGTTTTGTCAACCCGGCGTTGAAAAATTGGCTGCGACTGCGATTGGAGAAACGGCGAGGAAGGCAAAAGAATGTTCCAATCTCTCACCGTGCGAGGAAAAAAACTATTAAAATGCTTGTTGAACTTAACTAAGGGTTGTTCTATGAAATAGCCATTATCAGTTCTTCGGGGAATTGGCCTGACTCTGAAGGGAAATGGAAGACTTGTACACACCCCACCCTGCAATATTGTTTGTAAAAGCTTTAATCGTCTTAATCTGCGCCTCTCGGAAAGGGTACAAAGGCCCAGACGTTGGATCATGGCCGAGACAGATGATGTACGTCTGTAGTCAGAGCAGATAAAGCGTGCAGCGCAACGTTGCAACCGTTCCAAAACACTGGCATGTGAAACAAGGAACGGATCCCAGACCTCGCTGGCATATTCAAGGACAGGCAAGATTAAAGATGAATATGCTTTCAGTTTTGCTTTGACCGAAGCATGGGAGATATTTCTGATTAAGTTGCCCAGAACTTTCCTGGCTTTCGAAAGGGTATATTGGATGTGAGCATCCCATGAGAGATCGGAAGACAGATAAATCCCCAGGTATTTAAATTTCGTAACGTTAATTAGTTGCTCACACCCAAGATGATAGTTTGCAACAAGGGGACACCCAGAGCTTCTTTTAAAAGCCATCCAGTTGCATTTGGAAACATTAACAACCAATCCCCAAGATGTTGCCCACGCATTCAGGATGTCCAAATTGTCCTGCAACTGCGCGCCTGGGGTGCCGTAGAGAACCAAATCATCGGCAAATAGTCGAGATTTGCATGTGAGAGTAGTGGGAAGATCATAAATGTATATTATGAATAAAAGCGGACCTAAAACACTACCTTGGGGAACTCCACAAGTGACGGCCATCCTGGCAGAGTATTGGCCATCAACACAAACACGGAAAAAACGAGATGACAAGAAGCACCCAATTAAAGAAACGAGTGGTGATGGAAATTTTAGCAAAGCTTGTGCAGGAGGAGATTATGGGGTATTAAATCAAAAGCTTTTTTAAAATCAACAAATATTGCATGCATCTCCTCCTTTGCCTCAAGTGCACAGCCAATAGATAAACGTAAAGCTCGATCGTTTCAAAGACTATAAAAGAACCAAATGGTTCTCGGCTCGAAAAATTAGCCCAACTTTGACTTCCATGGTGAGTACAGTACGTTGCAAAAAAACCTGTTACATATACAGGGGGTATTGGAGATGATGATTTCCATTTGCAAAATACTTGTTACACATATGAAGACGTACTAGAAGAAGGTGATTTCCTTTTGCAAAATACTTGCAACAGATATTGGCTTAGATGTGACAACCAGCGAACAAGAATCACTATGCGGTAAAGATGTTCTGACTATGTTCGCTGGTTTCCCCATCTAAGCCAATGTGTTACAAGTATTTTGCAAAAGGAAATCACCTTCTTCCATTCCCCCTGTATATGTAACAGGTTTTTTAAACCGGACTGTACAACAGCTCAACAGTGCCGTCACCATTTCCAGCTCTCGGATGGCAACGATAGATGCTTTTTGCCTCAAGAGTTTGACTCCGAAACTCCAAAACCTGCTAAAGCCCTTAAATCCATAAAGCTATTCATTAGTGGACCCGACGCACGGTAACCTATGCAGCTAGTATAATCAATCTCTTGTTCCAGCCTGACTTCCAATGCTCCAGATTCAAGGGTGATTGCTGATTGCGAACAAAAGCATATGGCTTTATTGATTGATTTTTAGATTACGCTGAGAGAAGACTCAGAAAGAAGCTTCCTCTGGGCCAGAAAGTTGCGAAAGTACTACCAAAAGTTGCACGAGTTTCTGGAGCGGAAAAGATAGAAGCCTTTTGTGTGATGGAACCGCGACACATGCCAAGTCAATTCTCCACCTAAAGTTCAGCGTGACTGAATTCAATTGCAAGAAAACTCTCAGTGAGAGTTGGGGCCTTCACTACCTTGTCAAAAAATAAAAAAGCAAAAAAATATACAGGGTGTCCCGAAAACATTTTACCAAAATTCGTCGAGTTGTTCCTGATGACAAAACAAATCGAAATAAATGTTCATAAAAGTTTGCTGTGGGTCCCCATTTCCGTGTAATAACCCCCAAAGTCCCACAAAATGGACCCATTTGGGTTATTTATGGGGGAGGTAAGATTTCACCGTAGAAGAATTAAAGTTTCAGAACAGGTTCGGGTTAAACATAAAACATTCAGTGACAAAATAACCTTCGAGACCATATTTTCCCCAAAATCCAAAAAAGCCCAATTTGTGGTGGTCTTGTTTTGATTGAGATATTAACGGTGGAGAGAAGATGTTGAGGTATAATTTGTTGCGCAACAAAATCTGCCACAACTTTTTTCTGCTACATCTGCAGCATAAAATTATGGCAGAAAAAGTCGGAGAGAAGATGTCCAGTTTAGTCGAGGAATAACGCCGAGTTTCGGCATAAATTTTTATTCTTTTTGTTTTCTGCCAGAACTTTAAACCGGAGAGATCCTCTTATGCTTTTACTTCGGAATATCTTTTCGGCGTCATGGATTGGCTCTGCCAGGTAGTGACATCATAACTCGCTTTGACGCGTCGGTTTCAAAACAGAATCTATGCTGCCGGTGCCTCAATCGCTGAGTGCAATCTTTTTCGCTGTTCGATGCCTGCGAAGCGCAGTTAATCTGCGAGTATTCGAAAAGGGGCATATCCCGAATTGGCGTGATCGAAAAAAAAAAACAAAATAAAGCAACATAACATCACCAGTCGAACGGAGTGTTCAGTAATTGTCGGGCCATAGGAGATTTTTGTCAGAATTTTAAAGCAAGGGGCAATGCTATTCTCCATCTCGCATGCTCTGCAAAACACATTACGTGAAGGAATGCTTTTTGCAGCGCATGCGAGATGGGGAATTACATTGCCCCGTGCTTTAAAATTCCGATAAAAGATCTCCTGTGCCCCGACAATTACTGAAGACCGATATCCCTCCCTCCCAATACCCTTTCCTATCTTTGACGTTCATTTTATGTTGTCCCACTTTTTGCGGTTTGAGAAGTTTGCGCATGATGTGGCGAAATGGAAAGTACCCAATTCCCTGAAGACAAATCAAGTGCGCGGCCGACAAGTACCTATCAGGCCCAGTGCACATCAGGAGTCATTTTACACAGGTGATACGCTATGGGGATGGGACAACCATGTTGTTTGGCAGTGAAATGAAAACGAATTGCCTCGTTCAAACAATGTTGGAACAGCTTTTTCCACGAAGAGAACATGGCACCTAGATTTTGGCACCTCTGCCCCCAGGGTGCCTTTTGACAAGGGTTCGCTGGGACCTTTTTGAAAAAATAGAAATTGTGGGTTCAATGGGATTTATCCGAAATGGTGTGATAACTTATGGAAACCAAAGGGAGCCCTGACATTTTGGAGACTTATCAAAGGCTGAATGAAGAACCCTCCTGATGGACCCCTGAACAAGTGCACGGCCACCATTCAGTGCATCTAAAGATGCGTGTTGCAATTTTAAAACTGCATGGGGCACTCATGTGACACCAATTCCAAAAAACTTCACGAGACAACCATGGGATTTCCCAAAAACGGAATGGAACCCTCATTGGACCCAACTACAATTGAATTATTCATTCGCACCCATCTGGTTTTCTGCATGCGTCCGGAAATATGTTCAGCGGTGGGGTCAGGAAATTTCGTCCCGCTGGGTTATTTCTAAATTGCAAACAAATCGCCAGAATTTCGGCCAATGAGATGCGGCCGAGATTTAAATAATGCAATTATAAAACAGTTCTATGAATGCAAATTCCCTAAGTTCTTTACTGCAGCGACAGGTGTGGCGGTGGCTGCAAATGCGGAGGTCACGGGGATGGTGGGTTCGAAATCTGATGCGGAAAATATTCGTACCTCCGTTCGTATCGGAAAAATATCTTAGTTTGAAAAAAAACACAGCTACTTTTTTCACAAAGACCAAGGGCAGAAGGTTGGAATCACTCATACGTTGATACCAGGCAGAGGCAGGTTAGGTTAGTTCAAATGTCGCAACCGTAGATTTTATGTGATCGAAATTCTGTGGCATCTTTTGTTTCCATTGCATTTTTGCAGGACCACAATACACGTCCAGTGCAATTTTCGAGCGGGTTCAGTGGCTTTATTCTCTTTCCTGCTTCGAATTATCCTTTTTGGTTTTCAGCTTTTGAGGGGCTGCCAAAAGAGGGTTTTATCTGGTTTGAACCGGGATTTGCAGAATCTCTGATGCGCTGCTGAATGCGTCTGGCTGTGCTGCCTCACCGAGCCCCTCGCAATGAATAAGAAGTTTTGTGTGATAAAGCAATTCATTCTTGCGAAAAGGCACAAAATCTCACTTTTAATTTGATTGGCAGACCAGTTGTCGAATGCAGGTTTCCAAAGTAGTAAAAACGGACGAGATTGCGAAAGCTATGCATCACATATTCTCGGAATATTTTGCCCCTTTTCGATTCTTGGATCACACTGCTCTCACATCCCATCATGAGATCTGTCGCTGCCAAAAGAGAAAGAAAAAATGAGAAAACTCAAATCCACCAGGATTTCGGGAGGAAAATGATCAGGGGGAAACGGAAAAAGTTACCCGGGGAGCGCGAAATGATCATCTTCCGTGAAAGTCGTGAGAGCGGAATACGTTACCCTCTGTGCGGTTCAGTGGGTTCGCCCTTGATATGGAGGCGCCGCGTCATCCCCGTTCATCAGTTATCTGAGATTGAGTGGTAAGAGCCACTGAAATCGTGGATATATGACACATTGAATAAGAGCCCACCAGTGGATAAAACTTGTTTGTCAGCTGAAATCTTCATCGGTTATTTTTGCTGAACATTCTGCTCTCAGCATCTGCACTGCACCATGGCTTGGTGGCAGTGAAACAGAAGAAGGAATACCAACGGATAATACTCAGGTGCACCAAAAATCCTTCAGCCAACGACGACGCGAAAACAGGTGCGAATTCGCGTGCAATTGAATGAATCACGCGCGAAGCTTTCGCGTGGTGTAGACATCCGGGCGAATGCATTTTTTCGCTCGCGTCGACTTGAAAAAATTCTGCTTGCGGGCGGTTGGAGTGGGAAAAGCACGCAAAACCAAAAAAGGGACGCGAAACCGTTTCGCGTGCGAAGACAATCGCGCGCGAATTTGCGCTTGATTCGCACCAAGTGGACCCGGCTTTCTTCTGTGTCCTGCCCTTGCTGCACTGCAATTTCTCCCATTCTGCGATCAAGTAGTCACACAACATATTCACCCTCCTTTTTTGCTGCACACTGTTGAACGCGTCGACACAATGATGTGGACAATGGATGTTGCCACGATGCCTCTCGGGCGAAACATCCCAGCGTCCAACACAGGGGCGTCATTTTCCGGTTTTTGCAGCGGGCACACTTCAGGGAAGGAACTGAGCACCTTCCTAGTCGGGAGGTCTGGGGGCAGAGCTACCCAGTAATTGCGGTCTGTGGTGGAGACCCAGCAGGTTTCCAAGGGGCAGAGCCCCTGCCAGGAAGTCTGGGGCGGAACATACAGATGATGGAGAAATGTTTAAATTTGGGTATGCAATTGGTATTTCGTGTTTATGGCCAAATTTCCCACCAGAGCGAGTCAAAAGAACATTTCTGTGTTGGCAAAAGCGAGCTGCTGGAGAAATTTTTCGACAGGTGCAGTTGCCCCCGCCACCCTGACAACGATCGACCCCATGGCGATATGTCCCGGCGACGAACCACATTGCGACGAACCGAAATTGAGGCCACCTTCCCCACCCATCCCAACTGGGATCACTGCTCGCCTTCCTGCTCCTACGGTGCAACCCAGCAGCAGAGGTCTTGATATAATTCCTGGGGTGCAGGTTTTTCCCATAAATGGCATATCAATGGCTGTTGTTAATTGTAGGTCCATAGCAAGTCTTGAAAAACGCTTAGATTTGTGTGTTTTCCTTGAGCAACATAATATTTCAGTCTGTTTTTTGTCAGAAACTTGGCTTTCACCTGAAGTGTCAAGTGCAGAAATTCTCCCTCCTGAGTTCACCACTTACCGAAAGGATAGGATGGAAAAACGTGGAGGTGGTGTTCTACTTGGGGTTAGAAACCACATTCCCAGCACAGTCGTGGAGTCTGGACTTTCACATGCAAGTAATTTAGACATAGTCTGGTGCTCATTGAGTCTTCACAAGCATTTAAAAATGTTTCTGGCTTGTGTTTATCTTCCTCCTAATCTGCCCACTAACTCTTGCCTATTTGATGACCTATATGACTC
>JASGXE010006180.1:0-22379 GCA_030068105.1 Sinentomon sp. SZTP_YWyxl
CGCCACAAAAGGGAATATCGATGGTGTAAGAAAGTGGTACCACACAGTGAGAGCGCATCTGCTGGCGATTTTGCCTCCAATAAGTGCCTATTCTGTGGCACAGTTTCAGCAATCTACCTTGATTACAGAAGACTCCGGAAACTTTAGATCAAATGGTGTCTCAGGCAAACTGTCCAAACACCATTGAGAAGAAAGGTAAATCAACAAGTTCGTGCGCAAAGAAAACGTGAAATTATTCAACTGTGGCTATTCAAAATTATCAACAGAGAATAAACGAATGTGATGAAACTTAATTTTTCTGATGGACAAACTTCTGCAAGGGATTGACATAGTTTGAGTGGATGAAGATGCGCATCACCAAATGGTTTTTCCTCATCAACTCCTTCCAGATATGTGCATTTTCGACATGGATTTCGATGCTAGTTGGGCTGGAGTTAGTTGGAATCCTTCACAAACATCATGCAATCACATGACTGGACCAAATTGGGACACACATGACAGGCGTCTTCTCAAACCCCACCAAAATGAGTCCATGATGGTTGTCACATTCCGAGGACCGTAGTCGTTTACGGAGTCCATCATCACATAAAGTGAAGAAAATTGGGATGCCCCGCAGGAGAAAAAAGTTGTTCTGGGCGTCCATCCTCAAGATACATGTGGGCGTGCATCGCACCACTTTTGACCTTTTCCGAAAATTCGAAAGAGCATGGCAGAGATGCAATTTCTTCGGGTCAAACACTTTGCAAGATCAGCCAATTCAGATGAGAAAAGTAACTCATTTCGTAATACCATAGTTTTCCAGATACTCACACAAGATGGCTCAAAATTTGCAGTAATCTTCCGAAAGAACACATTTTTTGATTTTTGGAAGTACACTTAATGTAAATCGTTCCTTTTCAATTTTGGGGCAAACTTGCAAAACTCATTTACCGACCTTCGTAAATACTCTTTTCGACCAATCACAAACTCATCAGTACCTATCGTCGCAGTCTCAGACAAAAAGTACAGTGGTAACATTTGTTGTGGCGTCTGTAATGGTCTATCCAATTATGCCGAACGACAGTTTTCGCCTGGAAAAGTTGAATAAAGTTATAAAGTTTTCTTGCATTCAGTTATGACAATTCAATTGGCCTATTATCCGGAAACCTATCGAATTTTGACTATGAATTTTGATCTTTGGAAAAGTGACTATATGTGATTTTATTGCCTCATTTTGCTTGGGCGAAATGGATAACCTTTGGAAAAGTTACTAGATGTGATGATATTGCCTCATTCGCTTTGTTGAATGAATAGTCGTGATCAAGTGGATCTTTGACCTACTCTTCGGGTACAAATCGGTGTGTTGGGTTCGGTCAAAGTCCCGGTTTGCTAAAAAAATCTATGGCCAGTTTAGGCGAAGCAAAACAAATGTGTCGCGGTTTTGATGTCATTCATCCACACTGAATCTTGCAAAAATTGTGAAGCTGATGATTTAAAAGACCTCAAAAGCACCAATAAAATGACATGACGGCACAAGAGTGCAGTCGTTTGGGGAAAATGTTTTTGGTTCCGATATTTCGTTTGCTCATTTTTCCGCCTTTTTTGTTTGTGTTGGTTATGCAAACTCCCAGAGTTTGACAGGCCCATGGAGGCCCATGACAGGCCCTCTCTCTCTCTCCCATGGCAGGCCCATGGAGGATCTGCAGATTCAGTGCAAAATAGTTAGGATTGTTGGGTGATCGCAATAAGTTTGCATTTTAAGGAAAAGCTTTTGGCTGCATCTTGTACATAAAGCAAAATCAATTGCCGAATTTACTTTCAGCTCACAGCTCTGGTCCGTGAATGTGAACAAAACCAGTTTTAGTTAAAATTTAACGCACATCTGTAGCATTTTGGCAACGGATTATGGTTCGTGGCGTGTTTGTTGGATGGTTTTTTTCCAGACTGATACAGAATTTTACAGGATAACGTCAGATCCATGCAGAGATGTATCGCCATATTGGTCAGGTTCAACGGCAGCAGCCGTTGGTAAACCACCAAATGGACTCTAAATGGAGCCCGCCGCATGCGTAATGGAGTCGGGCGTTTTTGAAAACGGGCTACCATAAGGGGCAGAGCCCCTTGGCAGGAGTCTATTAAGGACTGTATCCCACAGCAAAAGAAGGCATTTTGACAAAACTTTAAGTGTCATTATGACCTTCAATTTTTGTTTCTGCTCCTTTTGAAGGAAAAGAGTGAGACTGCTGAGAGCACATGTCCAGAGTCACACGAAAAGATTCGATGAGATGATGATACCGCGATGAGAACTCATTTTTATGCGATCATCGTACCCCACAGCGTTGATAAATAATGAATCCGCCTTATTTCATGCGCTTGTTTAAAAATTTCATCAAAATGTAAAAATTTTAATGTCTCAAATTTCATGTAAAATTGGGTAACAGTTAAAAATTTTTAAAAACCTAATTTTTATGTTTTGGCAGTTTTATTTATTAGAACAAATTTACATTCAGGAAACAAAATTTCACATCTCCGCTTTCAAAACTTGTTGAGACACACTGATTTAAAACTCGAAATTAGGTACCTACATGCGAAAAACAAAAGCGGTTCAAATTTAGAGTGAAAGTCAATGATTTTGGCGACAAGAACGACATGAAAAAACCAGAGTGTTTGCTTTTTTGGTTAAAACTAAGGATCATTTTTAAAACCTGAATTCGAGTTATGTTTTTCGTGATTAAATGTTGCTAAATTATCAATAATTCCAGCAAACGCTGCTGACCAAAACCTGTGGGCACCAGCTGTTGACTCCCTGCCTACGCTAGCAGAAGCGTCGTAGAAAACGTATAAAACTGAGGGGCAACACACTTCGGAGGACAATCGATTTCACATGAAAGTTCATCTGGGCCTGGAATAACCTGCTTTGAATAATTCCACAGCGGGGAGGACTTCTCGCAACTGCGAGGCAATGGATTTCGTATAATAAACATTTTTACACGTTGGACTGCTCTACCACCTATGGTGCAGGACTCTACTTCTTCATCCTTTTGTTATCACCATTTTTATTCAGTTATTTTTGTTTATCAGCTCCCACGAATACACCATTATCATTGAATTCCTTTGTTTTTTTTTTTCTTTTTTTTCCCATTGTGTTTAATATTCTGTTACGTTCTATGCATGCTTGATCTTTCGGTGCATTTTGTTGGTCGTAATTGGAAATAAAAATAAAAATTTGTTGAAGCATATGGGCGCATGGGAAAGGATTTTGCAGAGTTTTGGTGGATTTTGACCTCGACGAGAAGGTTTTGGCTAGTTCGTTGTCTTGTAGGTACCACACAGCTAATCCGTTTAAAATCACACCCTTTGGCTTTTGCACATTGACGTGGATGTCGCCAGGGTGCAGGAAGGTGAAGTTATTTCTCCATATACAATCATCATAGATTGCTGGAATGAAATGGTGCCGGTTAAGTTTGGAAATTTTCGATTCGAGGCTTGGGAGAAGATTGTCAAACGGCATAATTCAATTTCACTTTTCTCCACAACACGTTAGAATTGTTAAAATTTTCGTCGACATTTGTGGTGGTGAATTGAGGATTGCTGGAATAATGTCTCTATGGAAGGTCTAAAAAATTCAATGAGGCCCGGATTGATACATCCACCCGAACTCGACCTAGCCTAACCTATTACCTCACCTTACCCATATTATCACCTTAAAGTTGCTCCGTCTTGGACTAGATTCGGCGGACTTTTTAGACGAAAAATTAGACTTTATTCCGCGCACCCAGAAATCTCTTTTCAACATTTGCACATTTTGGGATGCCGAAAACTTTTGGCCATCACAGAAAAAAATTAAATTTGCTGTTTTTGTTATATTTTGTTATTTGTAACTTTTTCCAGCTCCCATCAGAGATGTCACCCCTTTATTCGGGACTATACGTGGGTCGGTAAATGAGTTTTGCAACTTGGCCCAGAGCTTCGCTGGCGTTCACCCGATTTTAGTTATTTTTTGGTCACTTGTGACGCCAACCCTTCTGGACTAATGTTCCAAAGGGAATTTGAATCAGCCTCAGTGACACTTGGATACAGGCATTTAAAAAAGTTCCGGTTTTTACTCTGCCGAAAAAGCATGGTTGTTCTGAAACCGGGTCGATATTTTCAATTGTTCATTCAGATGTCTCCCCAAGAATACGCCACCAAAATTCAGGCCACTTTAGTAGTTGTTCACAGGGGTCAGTGACCTCTGTTTGCAGCTACCTGTTGGCGGTTTGAACAATCCCAAAGTGGTACAGAGTGTTTCAAAGACGACCCTTGTTATGGAGAGAAAATACCAGCCACGAACGGAACAAAATATCGATGGTGTAAGAACGTGGTGCCAAGAGTGCACCTGCTGGCGATTTTGTCTCCAACATGTGTCTATTCTGTGGCACAGTTTCAGCAATCTACCCTGATTACAGACGACTCCAGAAACTTTGGATCAAATGGTGTCTCAGGCAATCTGTCCAAACTCCATTGAGCAGAAAGGTAAATAAACAAGTTCGTGCGCAAAGAAAACGTGAAATTATTCAACTGTGGCTATTCAAAATTATCACCAGAGAATAAACAAACGTGATGAAACTTAATTTTCCTGATTGACAAACTCTAGAAAGAAATTGACACAGTTTGAATGAATGAAGATGCGCATCACCAAACGGTTTTCCCTCATCTACTCCTCTTCCAAGTATGTGAATTTTCGACATGGATTTCGATGGTAGTTGGGGTGGAGTTAGTTGGTATCCTTCATAAACATCATGCAATCATATATGACTGGATCAAATAGGGACACACATGACGGGCGTCTTCTCAAACTCCACCAAAATGAGTCCATGTGGCTCTCACATTCAGAGGACCAAAGTCATTGACGGAGTCCATCATCACATAAAGTGAAGAAAACTGGGATGCCTTGCAGAAGAAAAAAGATGTTCTTAGCGCCCATCCTCAAGATACATGTGAACATGCACCGCACCTCTTTTGACCTTTTCCGAAAATTCGAAAGAGTGTGGCAGGGATGCAATTTCTTCGGGTCGAAAACTTTTCAAAATCAGCTAATTCAGATGACAAAAGTAACCCTTTCGTAAGACAATAGTTTTTCAGATACTCACACAAGATGGCTGAAAATTTGCAAGAATGTTCCGAAAGAACGCATTTTTTGATTTTTGGAAGTACACACAATGTAAATCGTTCCTTTTCAATTTTTGGGGCCAACTTGCAAAACTCATTTACCGGCCTTCGTAAAATTTCCAATTAAAGTCTTTACACCCGCGGTTAGAGCCAGAAAAAGTTTCAGATCACAATATGTGATAAAATGGCAAATTTTCTTTTTCCCTATGGCCAAAGACTTTCGAGACGTTTTTTCGAAATTTTGCCCCCTGAAGGGCACACGGGTCCATTCTTTATTTGCGGTTCATAGATGGCGATAGGAGCAGAAAAGTGATTTCGTGTGACGTTCACAGATGGCAGCAAAATTGATATTGTCAGTAAAAGTGCACCGATGCCAAACAGATGGCACGCGCGCTCAATTTCCAAACAAATCGCCAGAAATTGGACTGAAATAAAAACATTTCGATGAATATCAGCTATGGATCCCCGAAGCGGTCTCACGCTGCAGCCGTCGTGGCCGAGTGGTCTGGTGCGGCTACCAATGCGAAGATGGTGGTTTCGAATTGCAGCGGGTTTTTTGGAAAAATTTTGAAAAATGCAGACGGATACAAAGTACTATTATTAGACACAAATACTAAAGTACTAAATTTTGACGCGGGGAACTGACGCCCCATATTATCCTAATCTACAAGACAATGTCAGACAATGTTAAACTTTCGGCATGCGGACTGTCCTTGCGGCATATGCGCCACCCTGTACAAAAAGGAATGTCGAGCCCCATAGACGTAGATCAGGTGATAAACACCGGTTTGGCAGCATAGACGCTTCAATTTCTAAAGGAATAGGTACCTGCGATTATGGTGTGACAACAATAAAAAAACATAACTGGTGAGGATCAAAAATCGGCAAATGAGATTCCGGAATTGGGAATTTTGGAACACGCTGGTTGTGTGATGTGTCCAACATATAAAGTGTTCCCATGCATATCCAATCGATGGAAAAGAAAAATTCGATAACCCACCGCACGACGCAACGCGAGCTAATCAATTTTTTATCCGTATTTCAATAATTCCTTCTAGGGTATCAAGGCTCTTCTTTGTACCAACATTTACGAATAAACACATTGCAAACACCACTGAACATTGTTCCTGGGGATAAGCCTCAAGTATTTACATCGGTTGGGCCTATGTCGTACAAATGTTGTGAAAAGAAACAGCAGGGCGTTTTTCAAATGTCGATCACGCAGTTGTAATGAATTGTTTTATTTTCCAGTTTCCTCATGTGACCTGCAGCTTTTTTTAATACTCTAATGGAAATCCGGAATACTCCAGTGCGAGAAGCCATGTGGAAATTTCAACTGATGGCTGATTTCGATTTGCCATACTTTGTATGTTATCGGGCCTGTGATAATGATTATACAACAGAAAATCTTTTCGAAACATCAAGCGCAATAGTCACGGCCAGATGATAGTGCAATAACAATTCGTTGCAAATCCGTCTGCATTTGTGCGCAGAGCAAGAATAGCTTTCACAGGATATGTCAACGCTTTGACATCAGTTCTGAACTTGTATCTACGGTATGCCATCTGTACGATTCAAAAAAATGTCTGGTACGATTCCAAAAGCTTTGAAGGTCGGTATTTGAATGCTGGGATTAGGTAATTTTACCTTAGATGAAGTCACTTCTGCTCTTGTTTGTCTTTGACACGTGATTTGGATGGCGGGCCAGGAGGAATTGGGCAGTTTGCAAACTCCAACCGGTCAGTTTGAACCATCTGGCGCAGTCGTTCCCAAAATCATTCCCTTGTTGACTGGAAGCAGTATATGCGATGTAAACTTTACTGTCCATCGCCACTAATTCTTCGTTGGCCATCGACAAAACCTCATTGGTCTTGGTTCGAAACACACGAGATTTGCGCAATAACGTTTCACAGGGAATATTTGGTCAGATAAAGACAGCAGCTTCAAAATAGCGTTCCTTTCGTTGGGATAACGTGCGTCACAACAGTAATTATGAATCATGAATCCTGGTTAACTCTTGGTGTTGTTCTGCTGATTGTTGGAGAATGTTTTGCAGAGCCAGTGATGATAAAGTTGGCCCGCCACCTTGATCTTGATGGAAATAAAAGCAGCGATAGCCAATTGTATCCAACGATCTTTGCCCTCGTCGACAAAATCCAACGGATTGTAAGATCTAGTAAAAGCTGTTCCTTGGTCATCGCTCACGAAGATGATAATGTTATCAGTGTTTGGGCTGCCGCAAAAGTAATCTCAGATGTGCCAGTCATTAATGTGGACTTTCTGAAAGATCAGAGCCATTGTGACAAGTTAACAAACGGGCAGCTTGTAATAAGGCGAAATGTAGAGCCAAGGGATTCGGGGACACTACAGCCAGCTTGTTTCATCTTTGTCCTCGTATTTGCGTCCGAAATCAACAATGAGACATTGTCAAAGTTTGAACGTTGCATCCAGCCAATTCGAAATGTAGACTTTGCAATGTTCATTTGTCGAGATCCAAGTGTTGATCCAGGAGTATTAAGTAGGTTGGAAGAAGTAAGGACTGTCAGAAACAAGATCTTCGTGAAGCCAAACAAACAATTATCGAGATTCCATCTCTTTACGTATGACCTAACGAGGAAGGACCCGATCCAACACCACCGAGGGACCTTCAGAGAAGCGGGCTTCTCCAACGTTATTTCCTCTGTATGCCGAGAAATTTTCCCCTTCGTTCAATTCAGTCAATATCCCTGTGATTTTAGGGAGAATTACTTGCGCTGTGCCGTATTAGAAGTCAGACCACGCTATTATGTCCTCAGAAATCCTAACGGAGGTTTCATATCAGCTCATGGTCAGATGGTGAGAATACTGAAAGACTTATCAAGAATTTACCACTACGAAATCAGGTACTCTTTCAACAGCATGACGCTCCGACGAGATCGAGTGAAAATAAGCAACGAACTGGAGGCAAATATGTCTGAATTTGAAAGTGTGAGAAGACACATTGCCGACGTTGGAATCCCTATAGCAAGCCGTTTCCATTACCTAGAAAGCATAGAATACGCTGTTCCAGCTGTTTTTGTTAGAATCGGCTTTGTATCTGCCCATACGGGTCTGGTAAGTCCATGGAAGTCCATGATTAAGCCCTTACAATGGTCATCCTGGTTGCTGCTCATCTTCAGTTGCACGGCGCTTCTTATTCTTCTCACTGCCAGCAGGAGTGGCTTGTTTGGTAATGCTGTCAATCTGTCCACCTTGTGCTTCCAAAATGCCTGGTATATCTCCAGAAGTCTTCTCCAACATGCACACAGCATCAAATCCAAGGCGGCGTCCTTCCGAGTAGCAAGCATTGTTGTCGCCATGATGTGCCTCATATTGGCCAATCTTTACAAGGCCAACCTGACTTCGAAGCTAACAAGACCAGTGGAGGGTGCAACGCTTGACACATTCCATCAGCTTTACGAACAGAGAGACAAGCTGAAATTCTCAGCAACATCTTACAATTACGCTATTGGAGGTTTATTGAACAGGACAAATGCGGAAGTTAAGTCTCTGGTGTTGGCGATGTCGAAAAACATGAAATTTGGCGCCGGTGTTTGCTTGGCAAGAACTAGAACGGAGAGATTCGTCTGTTTTACATACCTGGACATGCCAATAAATGTCAACAACACCCTGATGGTTTTTGAAAATGGTGAAGCTGATGTCAAAGCTTTTCCATATCACGTCGGGAAAGAAGCAATGCGTATTTCGTTTTCGACAATGATTTTGACTCTCGGATCACCGTTCAAAGCAGCCTTGGACAAATGGATGATCAGGTTTCGTGATCTGGGCCTGTTAGATGACACCTCATATTCTGAAGAAGTACCACCTCCGTATCCTCATTGGAAATTGCGTCGTGACTTGCATCCACGGTCCCTGCTGATGAATGCGGAGATGCCAAGTGCCCTCCAACTTCTAAATCTATTACCCGTTATTATAGTCGCCATCGGTGGATATTTGGCATCGATTGCAATACTGGCAGGCGAATTGCTGGTTCAAACTTGCCAAAAGCGGCACACCAAAAAACGTCAACAAATAAGTATCCGGAAGCCATGGATACACCGTAGAGCCCGGCAGGAAAGGACACTGGAAGGCCAGTGGAAGTTAATTATTTAATCATGTTTTGACACACCAAACGCAAGTTTACACAGTAAAAAAAGCAAATACTTCGCTAGTTTTTGTTGCGTATGGTGCTGCCAGTTTTTTTTATTGTGTGCTGGAATAAGAGAAAGAAGATCTGTTCCTTGGCTCTGGAATACAATGTATGTATGCTATGTATGTATGCTCCAATGCTATGTAGGTACCCACGTGCTTGAGTACTCCAGCAGCAAATCAGCAGCTTTTTGTCAAATTCATCAACAAGAGAGAGGAGAGTTCTGCGGGAGCAAATTAATCAGCAAACAGTTTGCGTCCGCTCGGTGCCGGATTGGGCAAGACCAAATTCGTTTGCGAAAAAAATACGCATGCTGCGCCCTGTTCGTCTGTTCTCGCAACTTTGCTCTCGCGGTCATTGATGTCGCTTGTGCGGTTTTAACACAAAACTGCTATGGTTTGGGGAAACTTGAAGCACTCTACCAGGTATTCAGAACCAAGATCTACACGGAATGGCAGGCATTCTGTGGAGGTCGTTTCTCATTCCCATCATGAACATCGTGTCTCTCATGTCGCCTGCGTTTGTTGCCGTTTCTGACGTGTGTCAAGAGAGCAGGCGATTTTTGAAGTTGATCCTTAAATCATTGTCTTTTTGGTTGCAATTTTGTACCAATTTTTATCTAATTTTTCAATCTACCGTGACCGTATAGGTTATGGAATTTCCAAAATCGGCTATCTGGTGTGCTGTTCATTTCCCGGCTCGATATCATATCCAATCCGAAAACGCTTTCGGATTTTTGAGTTTCGCTCTAACACCAATTTGAGTTTTCTGTATCGTCCTCCTTTCCACCGACACATTGAGTAATTTTTGCCACGTCTTGAATGAAAGCTATAGGCAAAATTCCCACTTTTTGACAGTCGTAGGAAAATCAAGACAGCCGACATCGATAAAATTGGTCATGATGACAGCCTCGACGGCCAAACCCTGCATTTCCACTCCAAAAAGAGAAACTTCGTGGCCCAAAATTGGGTCAATCATTACCAACTTCCTTTGCAAGAAACATACGTACATTTTTTGATATTCGAGGTGTGCACAGGGAAAGCAGCTATCGGCGTTTTTCATCAAAATTAAGCATTTGGTATCATTCTTCTCTGAGATTGCGTGAGATCTTGTGGCATGGATTGATAACTCAACTCTATGAGAACATCACACACCGTTCCATTTGGCAGCTCACAGATGGTGGGTGCATTGCAGCGAACAGGTGGAATCGGCCACAGTAATTGATGTGTTTGACATGAAAGTCTTTCTTTCTGAACACTGCAGTTTCCACTCGTACCACCACCCCACTTAACGTAACTTCACCTGACCTCAAGAATTCTATTTAACATGCAAAGGTTTGGGCAAAGTTTTTCCCAGACAACTGTGCAGATTCTGTTCCCGCAGTGTGTGCCATCTCTATTCGATATTTTTTTTAAAAGCATCGCTGTTTATATTTTGGTAACCATGCTTTCCTGTAATCCTCAAGGAAGTACCATCATCAATCGAGATATACCTAGTCATGTGGCCGCGAGGCAACGAACATTGCACAATTATTGTTAAACAATTATCGCCCGGAATTCTTGGGAAGCTGAGCCTATATAAGTACATGTGGAGGTCAATATTCGTTGTGTGAAAAATGGCTTTATGCATATGAAAGTTGTCACTTTGTTGATACGTTCTCAGGAAAACTGGGTTAATTACCTGCAATATCCTCATATTTAGATTTCGAGAAGAAAATAAAATTCATGGCATTTGCTTTCAATTTATAGCATGTGCAAGATTTGCATTTCTTAATTTCAAAAATCGAGTGTTGTGATAACGCAATGGGAAAAACACGGAATAACGCTTTCTTTTTGTGGATACAATGTTTGTCTTCGTGTTTTCATTGCGAACATTTAACGTCACGTGAACGCTCTTTGTATTTTAAGTAGGGTGTTTTGCCAAATTTTCCGCTAAAATTTCTGCTAAAAAAGCCCAAGAGAAGTTCACCCACCGTCGAATGCAAACATGTGAAGACTCTTTTCCGTATCCATTGCATCAATTGACAAAGAAACTTGGTATTTCTTCTTTGCGAGGTGGCATCATACACCCAAGTTCGGTGAAAATCCGTAACCCTTCGAGACGAAGAGTTTTTTGGTTTTTTTACCGATGAAATTATATACCTACCGAAAAATGAGTTCAAAGCATTCCAAAATTGGGATTATCTCTATAATTGAAATATATTGATTATTGAAATTGATATTTCTATATTTTGGGAGTTTCCTCCTCTCAATAATATTATTTACAGACATGGTAGAAGGCACATGAGTTACAGAGTGCGCAAGGACAAAACAAAACAAAAGCTGCAGCTGGTAAAACAGCAGCATAACTGTTATAAAAATAACAAGACCATTTTGGTTCTGGCGATGGTTAAGAGCAAAATGTTCCTAATGGATCCTAATGAATCTGCTGTGTTGTGGCTGTCTTGCAAAAGTCTTTGAACGTAAAAGGTGGTAACCCGAGATCCATCAATACTGAATTTCTGATGAAAATACACCCAGAAAGATCTTGCAATACAAAGTGGGAGAGTTCCATTAAACAAAACGAGTACCTGCATGGTACAGCCAAAGGTATTGATCCGCAGCAAAATTTTTAATTTGCTGTTTTTCTCATATGTTTTGTGATTTGAACTTTTTCCAGCTCTAATCCCTGGCTATAATTACGGATATCCCCACTTTATTCGAAACTACAATGTGCGCCATAACACAGATGCAATTCCGATTATTGCATAGATTGACATCCGTCAGTAGAACTATAGAAAAAGTTATAGATCACGAAAAAAAAACAGAAAACTTTATCCTTTTCAACCCGTCCCGTTTTGTGTATTGATCGGTTACGGAAGCCCTCAAATTGTCATTCAACAATTTCCCAAATTGAAAACAAAAATTGGGATCTCTTGCAACGTGTTCGTTAAAATATGTGGATTATTGCCTGGCAGATTGCCTCTTGTCTGGTAGCACGATTCACGCAAGAAATCCATTATGAGCACCCGTGCCGACGGAGAAAATGAATTCGAGACTCTTTCCGCACAACATTTGATTGCATGTTTTTCAGGACCCTTTGTTTCAAGTTAATTGAATAATTTCATTGAAACCGATAACAGAGATAGGATGTTTAGTTTAGATCCGCAAAAAAATAATAAATGGACGATTGTTACAAAATGTCAAAGGTGTTCGATAACCCTTCGACCCATTCCCTTGTCCCAAAGACAGTGGAGAGCCTAGCGTTTTTTGAGATATTGGAACGTCTGCGCCACAGTACATGGTCAAAATATGGTCGGAGCGATTGTACCTCCCCGATGGCACCGGATTGCAACGTCAAAATTTTCGATTGTAGGTAGCATCCCGGTTGTGAAAATAACCGTAAAAATAGTGGCGAGCCAACCTCTCGCTCGTTTTTTGACATCTCGGTAGTCCGGTGTTACATTGAGTCAAAATAAGGCTGGAATTGTGCCGCGATAGAAAGTACTGCCAAAAGTTTCGATTGCAGCATCCCTGCGGTGATCTCTCCCTTATTTTTGGGGTTATTTCCTGCCGTGGAATGATGCCAACAATCAGAAATTTATACAATACAATCCGGCAGCTGTCGCGGTGCAATCTTTCTAGCCCTGTTTTGGCTCTTTGTGACGCAGAACTACCGAGATCTCAAAAATCCTTCTTGAAGTTGACTCGCCACTATATTTTTTTTTGCACGGCACAATCGAAAATTTAGAGGGTATAATCCGTTGCTATCGCGATGCAATCATTTTAACGCAATTTTGCTAAAATCTGCAACGCGTGAGACGAGCCAACTTCACGCACGTCGTTTCCCGTCGGCGTTGTAGTACGAGCACACACTCCAAAGCATGCTTGGATTTTGGATGATCCAGGCGGACACAGCTATACGAATGCGACTATGTGGCAGCGAAGGCACGATAGCCAAAAAAAAATTAACTGCATATCGCCATCTTATCTCGACCGTGGCATTACTCCAAGAAAACTCATAACTTCATCGACGACAAAACAAAAAACGGCAGGTACCTACTGGAAGAAATCAACACTGGGAATGATGGATTTTTGAAACACTTTGTACTGACCCGTACAAAAGTAATGACTACGAGATTCAACCAAACCAAAGGAAAATTCCTTAGAATAAGAAAAAAAAACAATTCTTATGCCCAAATTGATTCAGAGGCAATCAATTTGATACACATTCCAATCATGCACATGTTAACACAGTGTGAAACGAATGTCAAAAAGTTCAACGTTGAGATGCATGGCTGGGTTTTTAATAACTTCTTCCAGTGGAAAAAGGTCCGTTGTTGCGATCGGCAGTGTGTTTTTCTTACGTTTAGTGCTCTTGGTTGGCTGCATAATCAATTACCACAGATGTCTCTGGGGATACGCCAGCGTTTTGCGTGTGCTAGGCCTACGTTTCCCAAATATTGTTCACACAGTGCTCTAATGCACGGTATTTTCCTCGTGAGACCGCATTATGTTATGCTCTGTTGGGATTCCGGAGTATCAAAGTTGCCAAAGCATGAAAACTGCAGCTGTAGCTGACTTTGAAGTACCGTATTCGAACATGTTTCGACGTGGCAATCAATTACGGTAATCAAAATGTCATCAAAATATCAGGCGGTGCCAATTTGTTACACATTTGTGTGGAACGGAAAATGTAATTTTGACGAGACAGGGATTCATTACAACTGTTGTGTCCGGAGAATTTGTTTTTGACACCATATTTTGATTGCGATTTACGGCCTGCAACAATGGGCAGTTATCAAGCTCTTTCCGGTCACTTTTGACTGTCTGGAAATCGTCACAAAATCGTTCCCGTGTGGCTGGAAGCAGTGGAACCAAAATGAGAGGGAAACTATCCACCACCATCACTGAAACTTCGTTGGTATTGAAGCTGTTTTGATATTTGCGAAAGAATATTTTTGCGGCGATTATCTTAGTCCTCAGTAACGTCAAAGAAAATAAAGATAACAGAGCAAAACCAAGAGTAGCTATAGCGTTCATCTCGTGGAAGGAAAATGCGTGTGAATGTAATTATGAATGCTGGTTCCCGGTTAACTCTTTGTGTGGTTCTGGTAATTGTTGGGAAATGTGTAGGGATCAAGTTAGGCCTCGACACGGCTCTCGAAGGAACAATCTCGCACAGTCAGTTGTATCAAATGATCTTCGCCTTAGTTGAGAGAATCCAACAAATTGCAAGCTTCAGCAAAGACTGCTCCCTAGTGATAGCCCACGAAGGTGATGAAGTTGTCAGGATTTGGGCTGCCACCAAAGTATCCTCCGATGCGTCGCCAGTGATCAATGTGGACCTTTCGAAAGCGCAAACTCACTGCTACAGATTTACAGAAGAGGAACTTGTTATGAGGCGAAACGTAAGGCCTAAAGGCTCCCGGAAACCACAGGCAGCCTGTTATATTTTCCTGCTTACATTTGCATTTGAATTCAACATTAACACATTGTCAAAGATTGAACGTTGCATCCAGCCAATCCGAAACGTAGATTTTGCTATATTCTTCTGTCGAGATCCAAGCCTTGATCCAGGAGTGCTAAGGCGGCTCGAAGAAGTGAGGATCCTCAGGAACAAGATCCTTGTGAAGCCCAACAAAGGACAATCGAGATTACAAATCTTTGCAGAGGACCTTCTTCCGACGAAGGAACCCGACCCACAACACAAAGGGACTTTCAGAGGAACGGGATTCTCAAACATTGTGCCATCTAAATGCCAAGAAATTTTCCCTTTCATTCAATTCAGCCAATCTCCATGTGATTACAGGGGGAAATACCTACGCAGTGTTGTATTTGAAAACGGAGCACGCTATTATGCGCTTGCAAACCCGAAGGAAGGCTTCATATCGGTACATGGCCAGATGATTAGAATAGTGAAAGACTTATCGAAGGTTTACAAATACGAAATAAAGTACTATTTCAGCGGTAAGGGACTCCGGCGGAGTGGAAAGAAATTTAGTAGTGAACTGGCAACAAACATGTCAGTGTTTAGAAGTGTAAAAAGTCACAAGGCTGACGTTGGAATCCCTATTGCAACCCGATTCTATTCCCTTCAAAGCATAGAGTACGCTGTTCCAGCTGTTTTTGTCAGAATCGGCTTTGTGTCGGCCCATCCGGGTCTGGTAAGTCCATGGAAGTCCATGATTAAGCCCTTACAATGGTCATCCTGGTTGTTGCTTCTCTATAGTTGCACGGCGCTTCTCATTCTTCTCACCGCCAGCAGGAGCGGCTTGTTTGGAAACGCTGTCAATCTGCATACCTTGTGCTTCCAAAATACCTGGTATATCTTCAGAAGTCTGCTCCTACATGCGTACAGCATCACCTCCAGAGCGGTCACCTTCCGAGTTGCAAGCATTGTGGTCTCAATGATGTGCCTCATCCTAATGAATCTTTATAAGGCCAATCTGACGTCGATGCTAACTCGACCAGTGGGGGGTGCAACGCTGGACACATTTCACCAACTTTACGAACAGAGAGATAAGCTGAAATTCTCAGCAACGTCTTACAATCACGCAATTGGAGATTTATTGCACAGCGCAAGTAAAGAAATAAAATCTCTAGCAACAGTTATGTCGAAAAACATGTACTTAGACGGCGGAATTTGCTTGTCAAGAACTAAAACCGAGAGATTTGTCTGCTTTACATACCTGGACATGCCTATTAATATCAACAACACCCTGATGGTTTTTGAAAATGGTGAAAATGTCAAAGATTTTCCATACCACATCGGGAAAGAGTCCATGCGCATTTCTTTCTCGACTCTAATCCTTCCACTTGGATCACCTTTTAAAGCCGCCTTAGACAAGTGGATGATCCGGTTTCGTGATGTCGGCCTTCTGGACGACACCGCACATTCCAACGAACTGCCACCTCCCATTCCCCATTGGAAATCCCGTCGCCGCTTATTTCCACAACCATCTTTGATGCAGTTAGAGGTCACAATTGCAATCCAACTTCAGAGTCTAATGCCTTTTGTGATTGTCGCAGCAGGTGGGTATTTCGCGTCAATTGCAATGTTCGTCGGAGAGGTGATTAAAAGTAACCGAAAACGGTATTTCAAGAAAGACCTGCGAAATATCCGGAAACGATTCAAACCGTGTAGGGTAGCTTGGTAATGACGGTCTTAGAACATGATGGAGATGGAATAAGTCCGCAAAGTGAGACCACTGACCAGTGATATTCCGATTTTGCCAGGATGGGAATAAACTCCTTTACAAATTTCAATCTTTTGGTTTTGAGGGACTGACGATTGCCACTGCTCATGGCATCTTGGATGTCCCACATCACTAAAATGCTGGTGAACTTTTTGTTCGTTTCAAATCAAGAGTACTTTGGAAAGATTTTTCAGAGCCCAAAGTGGATCATGTTCCCTCCAGCATGTAGGTCAAATAAGTGATCATCGCTTCAAATCTGTCTTCACCTTGACAGGTTAATCGACGTGAGTTTTAGTTTTACGGTTAAACCCCCATTTTACAACGACCGTGCGTACGTCAAACTGTTTCCGGAAAGACTTCATTTACTCGCAAACCCTGTTTCGCAGTAACTCTCCTGATAGGTACCCTCGCCAAGTGTCACTTCTGTGAACAGTTTGCATGCAGAACATTTTCAGTACACAAGTATCACCGCCTTTTTGTGGATCTTGTGTCTCTCGCCACAAAGAGGCGTCGGTGCGGATGTACTAAAAATGCCCTGCATTCAAACCGTACAAATGACTGAAAACGTATAGTGCAGTGAAAATGTTCTGCATGCAATTGAATCAGTCAGAATCAAAAGGTCATATGTCCACAAATCATAATTTTAAGAGAAGAGCATTTGTCCCAGGAATTATGACATTTTGATTTCAAAGCAGAAATTCTCACTGATTTTTTCGGCCATTTCAGAAGTTTGCGAATGTCGGACTTCAGCCATTTTGATTGCAAACTGCGGATGCATACATGGCAAACATTTTCCGTTCTTGACTCAAAATGGACAAAATGTGGACATATGACCTTTTGATTCTCACCGATTCAATTTGTTCACATAGCACATCTGTCCAGTAATTGTTCAACAACAGATTGATGGCGCTTGTCAATAACAATTTTATACATTTTTAAATTTGGAATCTGCAACCATAGAACTTGATGTAAAGAACCATATCTGTTGGGTATTTGGAATCTCTAATATCTATAGAGGTCTCTATCTGCAACTATTCATCGCAGAACAATACCTGAGTGATTGCCTGGCGGATTCAGTTTTGCCAGGCGTCACGTAAGAAATCTATTATGAACACTTTTGCAGACAGAAGAAAACGAATTCGAGCTCGCTTCTTTTTCAGGCCCCTGTTTCAATTGACTTTCACCGCAAATTGAATTCCATTGGAAATGATAACAGTGAAAGGATATTCAATCTAAATTGGCCAAAAAGAAATACAGGGCAGATTCATCGCATGAAAAAGGCCATTTGCTTTGGATTATGATTTATGAACTGACCAAGTTTAAACCGAATGCAAATGTTCGTCCTGAGTCCTTCCTTGGAAATATCCCCACATTTTTAAATCCAAGGGGCAACCTTGTTCAGGGAAAATGAAAAAATCTCCGTAATCAAGAACAAAAACACCTGCAGCTAAAACCGACTCGATACCACATCTACCCATTCCCCCCACCTTGTTAATTTTGCGGACGTCTCTTATCTCCATATTTTTTTCCAATCCACTTCCGCATACGCGTCTCTGATTGGTTGTTGGGAATTCCAGCCAATTTCAACATCCAATTTTCAAAACCTAACTTAACCAAACCTAACCTGACCTAACCTAACCTGACCGAACCAAACCCTATTGCAGCCCCAGAAAGAGTTGCGAAGCGGTGGCAAACATGCCAAATGGCAAAAAGCGGTGGCAAGGCAAAAATCCCAAAATTGACGTCACAATTTGAGACGACGTGATTGGCTGTTGCGAGCTCCTGGTCCGCGGAAGTGGATTGGAAAAAAAAATTATGCCTCGTATCTCGCCACGACCTTATGGAATCCATTTTGGGCATCTCAGCTGATGTGCATGCATCCCCTACCTAAATCGTCAAAACCTCCGTCGATGAATTTGCACCAGATGTGCCACAGTGGGGACAAATTCGGAACGCGTCCAATCATAATCCTGTTGCACAGCTAGTTTCATCGAACGACCGCAGCATCGTTGCCTTGGATGATGCTTACCGTCCGCGTTGTTGTTCGCTCCAAACCAGGATTGGATTTCGGATGATCACAAAGAACACCATGTAATGACCCCGGACCCGCACAAAGACTTACTCTCAATTCAATCAATGAACACGAAGAATCGAATATATTTAATTTTGCCCCAATTGATTCTGAGGCGATCAATTTAAACCACAATATGGCAAAACGAAAAGCCAAAGGATCCCGGAAAACAACGAACAGCCTGTTTTTCTATTTTTGTACAGGGAAAGAAAAATTAACTGTCGGACTTATCCTGGCATGTACGCCATTTGTTTGTCAAGAGCGCAACAGAAAAAGCAGCATTCCACGGGGTGTTAGCCCGCAGCAGCCAATCATTGGAAACGCGTGACGTGTCGCTTAAAGATTGCATCTGCAACCGATGACGTCGGTCTGTTCTGCAAACAGCCAAGGTGAGGTTGTATTGAACTGGAACGGTGCAGCGAGAGGCGGCATTTTGAAATGCAGAAGATGCCGTGGTTGGTTTCTGTTTTCAAACGTTTTCGGCTTTTCCCGATTTCCTCTCTCTTCCGCGCAAAAGCGAGTCGGCTTCATGACCCTGCCACAGCGCACTTTCAATGCTGCTGAAGCGAAACTGGCCACGTGCAGGCCTAAATTGTTCCGAAATCATAATCAAACAAAAAATCCACAGCAAAAAATCCACACAATGAAATTTTTACACGAGGGTCAAATTTCCTCATGGATAAAATTTTACCTGAGGGTGAATTGTCCCCACAAATGTTTTCCGATGGTGACATTTTCTCCTTTGAGGTACTTTCTGCCAAAGGTGAGAATTTCTCCCGATGGTGAATTTTTTACAAGGATGGAATTTTTCCCCGAGGACGAATTTTGCAGTGTGAAAATTTTCCAGATGGTGATTGTTCTCCAAGGATTAAATTTTTCCCCGAGGGAATTGATGATTGTGATTTTCCCCGCTGAAATTTTTTTCCGAGTGTGAATTTTTGCACGAAAATCACCAGTGGGGAAAAACGTCATCAGTGGGAAATTCACCCAAGTCAAAAAATTCATCTTCGTGAAAAATTCACCATCGGAAAAAAATTCATCGTCGGGGAAAATTTCAACCTTCGGAAACATTCATCCCCGGGGAAATTCCACCCTCGGCGAAAAATGTAATTCACAGGGAAAAATTCGCCCTCTTAAAAAAATCCCAAGAAAAAAAATTCCACCCAAAAATTTCATTTTCGGAGGAAATTCACCGTCGGGGAAAATTTCACCCGCATGAAAAAATGTCATTCACAGGAAAAAATTTGCTCTCGTAGAAAAATTCCATCCTCGGGAAAAATTTAATCCTCGGGGAAAATTTCACCATCGGGGAAAATTCACTCTCGGGGAAAATGTCATTCACAGGGAAGAACTCACCGTCGTTGAAAAATTCCACCCTCGGGAAAAATTTCATCCTCAGGGAAAAATTCACCTTCGGGGAAAATTTTACAATCGGTGAAAAATGTTATCCACAAGGAAAAATTCGCCCGCGTAGAAAAATTCCCCCATCGTGAAACATTTCATCCCCGGTAAAAAATCAAGCATCGGGATCATTCCACCCTCGGGGGAGATTTCATCTTCGGGAGAAAATTCAAGCCGCGGAGACAATTCCATCCTCGGGAAAAATTTCATCCTGGAGAAAATTCAACCTCGGGGAAAATTTCATTCTCGGGGAAAATCAGGTTCGGATTGCATTCCTATCTCGGGGAAAAATTTCACACCCGTTTAAAAATCACCCTCTGAAAATCACGATTTCCCACAAATTCCAAGAGGGGTTCCACATTTACTGGTGAATTTTGAGCTGTTCAACTCCAGTTCTGGATTGTCCCCTGTCTGCGATTGCAAAATACTGGGTGGTAAACACGTATTTTTGTTTTTTTCTTTGCTTATTGTTTTTGTCCGTTCAAGCTGTGTGCGCAGGGAAACCACTGTTGAACAAAGTTTAGGTTTGGCGAGGGAAAGTTTGTTTAAGATATTATTTAGGTGAGGTTAGACAAGATTGGGTTACATTACGTTGGGGTAGGTATTGTTAGGTTCAATCTAATCCAGTCCAACGTAACCTGAACTATCCTAACCTGACCCCATCCTGACATAACTTAACTTTGCCTAACCCAACGCTCGATGCAACAGTATGGTCTCCCTGGGAAAACGGGCTGAATGGATAAAACCGAGCAATAAAGCCAGACTAAGACATGTTAACCACCCAGAAGTTTCTATCCATTACCAAGGGTTCTAGATTGTCCCCTTATGACTCATTCACAGGTGTTCGATGGCCCCCACTTAAATCGCAGAGAGGGCACAATCCAGAAAATGGGTTGTGGATTGTGCCCTGTCTCGTCCCGTTCTTTCCCGGTCCCATTTCATTGTAACCTCGACGGAAATGCCCAGGAATTAGAATGGCAATCCTTCAAGACAAGGAGGTCCCATTGTTTCCCGAACTTGTCGCACCGTGGAGATATGGCCTCCAAAGTTTTCCCGCGCGTACCCCTTTGCATTTCAGGAAGGAAAATTCCGGCCTCGGGAATATGAAAGGCACCCTGCCGACATCAGATTGGACACCTGCTGAGTTGGGCTCGATAAAGGGGCAGTGGAGCTCCTTGCGAGCCAAGGTGTGCTGCAAGATTCATGCCGAATCACCGGCCGTGTGGCTGTCAGCTCATGATGATGATTAATCTTGATTTTTGTTGAAGCACGTTTTTTGTTGGACGGCAAACACCCAGCTGTGTCAATGCTTTCTCTGGAACCAAAGGCAACAAGCCGAATTCGGAATCAAATGCACAGTAGCACTTGAGCAAAAGAGAAAAAGCAAACGTCAAGGTGGCATACCTCACATTGCAATCATTTGAGTCAACAGAAACCGACCATGCACCTTTGTTGGCGTCGTTTTCCCCACCTGTGCCATGCAGTGAGTTCGAAGTCATTCCACGATCGGCCATGGAGGCAAAGATGCGGTCGTGGAATAACATAAAGCACAACGGAATGAGATTATGTATTCCAAATACAGAATAACCCAACGCCTTGCGCTGCACCTCTCTCAGGTGTTGATGTCTACCGATTCGCCGATTGATTATTTTTGGCCGCCTCCTGCTTCTGACGTTATCGAAGACCCCTCGCCTTCGTCAAGCATTGCCGAGCAATTACTGGCTGCTGTGATCCAGTCCCAATGCCCTCCAGCAGTCCGACAGTTAATTTTTCCAAAACTGTACTTGTATTAAAATTAAACACTGACAGACAAATCGAAGCTCTCCAAATGTTTTCGAATTCAAGAAGAAAATTCTGGATTTTTATTTCTCCCAGACGGACACAACTTTGTGAAATGGTTTGCCTCTACTCGCCATGATTTGTTATTTTTTGTTTTGGTTGGACAGAATGGACAAATCCTGGTCAGAATGGACAGATATTTTGCATTGGACTCTTTCAGATCGTTTGGACAAAACGGATTTGCAGTTGCAACAATGGACAATGGTCATTGCTCCAATGTTGTCCTTTCCAGATAGTTTTGGACAGACGGTCAAAAGTATGACGCAAAAAATCTGTCCATACAGATGCGCCTTAAAAAAATGTGGCAAACCTCCTCACAGGTTGCTGACATTGCTTGAACCGCAACCACTCTTTCTTGGTCAAATGAGAATGGTTTGCCATCCACGGGTAACTTTCAAACTCCTCACCTGCCAACCTTCCCTGATTCAACTGATTGAATTGCAAAAACGTTTACATTGGTCCAGGGCCCAGGGTCGTAATAAACTAGGGCTGCGTTCGGTAGCGGGTAGGCTGAGCGAACCCAACATTCATTGCCCAATTCACATTGGTGCTCATTGGTTCAAGCGGCCTATTTTCACCCAATTCGAACCCAG